>JAQBSW010009938.1:0-26482 GCA_029291075.1 Eudiplozoon nipponicum | reverse complement strand
GAGATTTCACAAAGTGGAGCATACGAAAAATTCCAGGATGACAAAGAGAATCATGTATTTGTTTTAAATCCAGTCCATTTAGAAGCGCACCACAACAGGATCGACTTAGTGCATCTGCTGCTTTGTTATCTTTTCCGGGTCTATAGACAACATCGAAGCTGTAAGGTGATAATTCCATTTTCCAGCGCAAAATTTTATCGTTCTTCACTCTTCCTCGATTTTGATTGCCAAAAATAAAGGAAACAGATCTTTGATCAGTGACAAGTTTGAAATGATTACCCAAAAGTAAATGCCTCCATTTTCGAATAGCTTCAACCACGGCATAGGCTTCTTTTTCAACAGCTGAGTGATGTTTTTCAGATGGCGTCAACGTCCGAGAGAAAAACGCCACAGGTCTTCCATCTTGGTTCAAAGTGGCAGCAATAGCTACGTTCGAAGCATCAGTTTCGACGACGAACGGAATATCACAACGAATAGAAGCTAGAGTTGCTACGGCTAATTCTTTTTTAAGATCATCGAAATTTTGTTTCACAGAGACGGGCAAAGGAAAAGTTCGATTATGAACGAGTGAGTGAATTTTATCGGAGAAGTTGGAGATCCACGGCGAATAATAAGCGAAAAATCCCACAATTCTTTGTTGCGATTGCACATTCGACGGTGGTGGGAGATCTTGTAAAGGCTTTAATCGGTCAGGATCAGGTTTAATTTTTCCATTCGATATTTGAAAACCAAGGAGAGTAATTTCTTTAGCTGCGAAAATGCTCTTTGATTAATTTAAGGTCAATCCATATTTTTTAACGGCATTAAGAAATTTGTTGAGATTTGTTTCGTGTTCAAGCGTATCTCTCCCGCAAACTGTCACATTGTCCACATAGACAAATGTATCTGTGAGATGCTCCTGTGCGATTATATGATCCATAGTTCTTTGGAAACATGAGACACCATTCGTCACTCCGAAGGGAATGCGACGGAATTGAAACAAGCGTCCACACGCTTCGAAAGCAGTAAATACCTTTTCATGTTCTTGGATAGGTATTTGGTGGTAAGCGCTTTTGAGATCCAAAGTGCTGAATATATGATATTTTGAAATGGTTTCAGCCATTTGGTCTATTTTCGGCAAAGGATAGGCGTCTAAGAGTGTGAATTTGTTGACCGTTTGGCTGTAGTCCACAACCATACGTTTCTTGTGATTCTCATTCGATACAACCAGAAATTGTGCTCTCCACAGGGATGTTGAAGGTTCGATAATGCCATCAGAAACTAATCTGTTTATTTCATCCCGGATAAATATTTCATCCATTCGATTGTACCTTCTTGATTTCGTAGCAATAGGCCTCCAGTTAGCAGTTAAATGGTGGAAAAGAGGCGGGGACGTAACAGATGCAGGTTTCAGTAAACAGACGGTGAATGACGATTTATGACCACCAAAAGAGATATTTACACTTTTATGCAATCCAAGGAAGTCATGACCGAGGAGTACGTCAGTACAAAGATCAGAAAGTATAGATAGCTTGATATTTTTATAAACACATGATTTGTATTGAATCGACACAAAACAATGGCCTTTGGTATGACTCGATAATGAGCTAGACGCCATGGTTATTGTTTCTCGTGAGGAGTGAATTTTCCAATTATTTTTCAAAACGAAGGCTTCTGAAACATAACTACAGGAACTGCCTGTATCAACGAGAGCATGACAATTTATGTTATTGACTTCTAGATTTATTACACATTTGGTGAGACAATCAGGAGCAGCAGCTAATACAGTTGCAGATATGGTAGGATGAAGCGTCGAAACCACTGGGCGGTGATTCTTAGAGCGGCATACCTTTTGAAAATGTCCTTTGTTTCCACAACTTTTACAGAAAGCGTTTCTGGCCGGACATTTCCATCTTAAATGATAATCGTACCCACAAAAGTCACATTTTTGTTTAACAGCAGCAACAAGATTATCTGTAGATTTATCGGAGGTTGATGAAGGACAGAGTGGCTGAACCGTTGCAGTGTGTGCAGAATTCAAACAGTTTTGATATGATAATGATTGCTTTTCCGCCATTTCGAGACCACGTGCTTGATCAAAAGCCGCTTGAAAATTAAGTGAGTTGTGTTCTAAGAGACGTTGTCTGATTGAATTGGACTGGACTCCATTAATAAAGGCATCGCGCAGAGCATCGTCTCGATTTTCCTCGGCCGTAGTTGGTTTGAAATTGCACTCCCTAGCTAAAGATTTCAGAATCTGAACAAATTGATCCAATTGCAAGTATGTATTAGGTTTTGCGAACCTAGTAACAAATTAGTTCAGTTGTGACCAGAAGGATAAACCAAAGGCAGCATGAGCGGAAAGTATAATCTCATGCACATTCGTTTCGTGCTTACTGGCGACTCATCAGTAGGGGCCGGTGTTACGCCCTTTAACCACTATATATTCGGTAGAAGAATGTGGAATAATAGGACGGTACAATCTCCTATATCAAGAGTAAAAGCAATGGTGCCCAAAATATAGATAGACTGGGCATTTTATTGCTGGTAATTATACTACATGCCATCTTTCTGCTATATTTTTGAGAATATACCTCGCTATACTTAATATATAATACACAAATGAGTCTAATTTAATATCTCATCATTTTCTTAAATGAAACTTATGAAGACCCACGTATCTTAATCAAGAAAATAGTAAGGAATAAAGGTGTAATATTAGCCGTATAGAATAAAAATGTGCTCCAATGCTTTAAAAAAATTAAGAACTTCAGTTTCTTTACCGAATAATGAAAAAAATTTTTTTGGATAATAGGCAATTACCCATTAGATCCTCAGTCGCGTTGCTAACAGTACGCAATGCTGCAGCTTCGCCAACATTCAGTTTGTCTAATGGAGCTGGTACTGCACGATCCCGAAGAAAAATAAGATGGCACTGTAGCATTGTACACAGAAGCCGAATAGTCGCTGTACTGGCATCAATGTCGTCAGGTCGAAGGCCACTTTCTTCGCCCTCTGCCCCAAAAACACAAAGGAGAAAGCAAAATTTAACGAAAATTATTTGCGCGCGCGGTAATAAAAAATACTATAATCAAGATTGCAGCATCATGCACAACCATACAAAGGCTGAAATTGATTAATGTTTCACTGCCATATAACCATAAGAAGCGAAATATAATAAATAGCGACAAAGATAATACTATAGACACACAAATTATTAGTGAGATTTACGAGAGATCGAGGGAGAGAAAGAGAGTACTTAGTTATTATGATTATGTTTTAAGATAGCTCACAGAAGTGAGGCAAATTAAACCTCTCCACAACACCATTATGGTCAAGTCAGCTTCAGGTCAAGGCAACATCTGCAATTCAGCTTCCTTGCAGGTTTCACAGTATCACGTCATAAACAAAAGCAATCCTCGCAGGTAACTTTGCCTTACTAAGAAAATAAAGTTACGAAGATAAATCTACTAGAAATATGCAACAAGATTATCACTGAGCTTGATTCGATGCCATATCGCGAAGGGTCTCTTACCAAGAATTATGATGCGCACGTGGACCCCATCCTGGCAGACGATTGAGTCCAATACTACCCAATATGGATGTAAGTGACTTCAACTGATTCCGCAAAATCAAAATCTGGCCACCTTGTTTCGTACGCTATTCTGGTGCTAGCTGAGAGAACAGACCTCTACTGAGCAATCGAATTGAAGGCATGCGCAAAAGGTGACCGAGCCAACGAAGTTAAGAGATCCTTATTTGTTTTTCGAACGAGGAACACTTTTTGACACACAAAAATACGTCAACGGATGTCAACGTCGGTTATTTGTTTTTGGTAACCAACATGTGCTATGCTTCTAAAACGACGATGGTCGAATGTCTGTAAGCGTCTAAAATAATCAAATCTAAGAGGCGTATAGTGAAACTGCGCGTAAAGATGAATTGTAAACACCACATTTAAGACAGAGTGAAATACTCGCGTTTCTCAATATATGTCGAAGTTCCTAGAAAGCTACTCTAGCTTTCGTGATTCTCATTCTTACCTCGTCGGACATATTGCCTGTTATTTATTGAGCTCCCAAGTATTGTAAACCTGTCAAATATGTCTAGATCATCATTCTGCAGTAGCAGAGTTAGAGTGAGTGTTTGGTGATAGAGTATCTTACATTTATAGGGTGCGACTTTCATACCGAGACGGAAAAACTGCTAATCTATTCAAAGTGGCCTCAGCAGCATTTCGATCGTCGAATAATAGTGCGATATCGTCTGCCTAGTAAAGATCGCCTAGTTCACCGCCCGGGAAATCTTCAACATCTACATCCTGATTGTAAGAAAGAGTGTTGTTCATAATTGCACCGATTACAAAATTAAATAAAAAGGAGAAATTGGACAATCTTGACGCACACCCCTGCTAGTTGTAAAATTTTGCGTTAATTCGTTTTAGACCGCAACACGACCAGAAGTAATTTTATAGAGAGCGCATATAATGTTGACATATTTTGTGCGCATATCATATTTCGACAGAATATGGAATAACACGTTGCGATCCACCGAGTCAAATGCACCCTTGAAGTATAGTAGGACGGCTAATATGGGACGGTGCTATACATGTCGCTGTTCAAGAACTTGCCTTAACGTAAAAATATTTTCTATACAGCCTCGCTTTGAGCGGATTCCGGCCTGTTCTTCTCTAGTGTGTGATTCACAGGTAGCGCTAAGATGACGTAGGATAATCAAAGTAAATAACCTAGAAACGACTGTAGTCATACTTAAACCACGATATTTATCGCACTAATTACGATTGCCTTTGTTGAAGGTAGGAATGATTGTCGATTCATTCCAACCAAGTTTTACGGTTTCCTCATTCCATATAGTAAGAAAAAGTTTAGTCAATGCTCCCGGAATTATATCTGTACCATCCTTAAATAATATTGGAAGCAAATCATCGAGGCCTGCGGCTTTGCGGCGTTTAAGAGATAGGAATGCATCCTGTACTTCTAACTCTGATGGTTCTTCGAGACTAACATTCCACACTGCTGATGCAGGCATGCTTTTTGGAATCGGAACTGATGCTGGTGCCCAAGAAAATTGATCTTTGTAGTGTTCAGCCCATTTATCAAGACGAATTATTTTATCGGTTATTAAATGGTTGTTACTCTCATTTATAGTTTCACTAACTTTGAAATCTCTCGGACCTGTTGTGCGAAAAAGTTGGAACAAACAGCGACTATTTCCCGACGCGATCGCTCCTTTCATTTCTTCAACCTTTCTGGTCCAAAAGTTTTCAAGATCGACCTTTAGAATGCGCTTACGTTTGCGTCTTATATTGCGACGAGTACTATCATGAGTCGAGCCAGTTGGAATTTGGCGCATCGTATTGAGTATCTCCCTAGATTTTATAGAGAACCAATGATTATTTTTACGGGGGTTGTAATGTCACATACAGCACTAACTGCATTGTGCATAGTGGAACTATGTTCCGCGCAGCTATCCAAAAGCCGTTCGCCATTATCGTTGTGCATCGAGCTTAAAGTGTATCTTTTACCTAAATTAAATTCTGCGTTGTTTAGGCACCGAAATTGAGCATTCATGTCACCCATAACCAAGACTATATCTGAACTTCGTGCTCTATCTAGTAAAGAGTTTCACTGAGTAGAAAGCGTCCTTGCTTTCGTCAGTGCTGCAATCAGTAGGAGGATACGTAGATTAAAATAAAAGGCAACGTTGATTAAATGTGCCTCAAACATTCGACTATTTAAAGGGATCCCTTCAATTAAGCAAGATTCAGCACGTATGCTGAGGACAATACCGACATCCTATTTACCAGCTTGGGAAAACTATGTGGAGCCAGATTTTCGAAACCACTAATGTTTAGATAAGAATGGTGCTCCCAGTTTTGTAATGCATTTAGGATACTGTAATCTGGTTTCAGATACGCAGCATACCTCGATTTGAAATTTATCCAACCTGCGTGCAAGAGCTCCTTGTTGTCCATGTCGATCTAATGTGCGAACATTAAAGGAGTCAAAACTCAAACCTAACATAGGTTTAATGAATGATAGTCTACTCAAACTATTTTCTATATTTGACAAGCAAATATTTGGCTAAGTGATATGATCAACACCATTCATATACATGGTATCGAAAAGAGCGTTAGATTGAGAAGAGATTATGGAAGGAAAGTAGGCAGAATCGGAGATAAAGTTGCCTACAGTAACCCGATTTCGCTTGTCTACCATGCACGGCTCAGCAGATAAGGCGACCCTTTTTATAATGCGCGACGGCTGATGCAGTATGCAATCATTGTAATTCGTATTTTTCATGGTTATATGTGAAATGCAAAAAAACTAGGTCGCTCATTCCTAGTGAGGATGGTTTGTATTCGGAGTCTTTCTTCTCTTAGATAGTCTGCCAACTAAGGCTGATTGGCACTATCTGCCCAGAGGCTAGTTTCGCTCAGCAGCCGAATCGTTACTTTCGAGTCTGGCACGCTTGCTCTCATTCCGACACTACACATTTCACAATAAAAGCTATAGCGACGTCAGTCTAAACTCGACTTCACACGAAACGGGATGATGGCTGTGTTCCTTTTAGACCCAACAAGGTTCATGCTACTATTCCCGAGCTGACTGGCTTGTGTCCGCCGGTCGGCAGACCGGAATTTATATAGCTGCTGGCATAATCAATAAAGACAGCGATGTAACAGCCTTTAGTAAATGATGTCTCATCACCATAAAACCAAATGTAAAGCTGGGAAATATTTTAAGAAAAGAAAAAAATCAACGAAAATAATGATTAAAAAAATTGTTAGGGTTTCTAGCTTCGAAAAATATTGCGCACGTGGACGCGATCCCAGTAGACAAAAAGGTCCTATACTACCAAATTTAATTGTAGTCAACTTTAACCATTTCTGTCATATCGAAATCTGACCACCCTTTGTCGTATGCTAACATGGCGTTGCCGGAGGATAAATCCTTGATAGGCAATCTAATTGAAGACATACGCAAAAGGTTATGAAGTAAACGCATTTGATGGAGCTTTATTTATTTGTCTTGTGAAGTACCCTAGATGGCCGCTCAAAAATAAGTCTACGGATGTCACCGTTTCTTCATGATAAATCTGAATAACACGAAGTATTTCTAATGACAGATTAAGATTATTATTCTGATCAGAAACCCGTTATATCTCAATATGTCACCAAATTTATAAAAATAAAAAGCGTGTTTGACAGTATGATCATTCCATTCTATCAGTTTATTCATGCTACTGGCCTTTAACAATAATTTAGTGATAAAGATTTTTAATATGGTAATAATAATAGATATGCTATAAAAGTTTTTGGCTTGATCATGTAAATGTGTAGTGTCATTTATGCTTTGAAATTAACTTTAATCAATGTTAATTTAAGGTAGGTATTTATTTACACATTAGGTATTTATTTACACATTATAGTTTGTAAATGAAAGAAACTTTTATGTAGTTAAAGTATATCATGTAAGTCGCTCATCTTTTTGCGAATTCAATTCATTCGAATTTCGTGATGACATAATATTACGGATCAATTGTCTTATGAAGGATAAAAATAATCATCCCTTAACATCTTCGTTATTTAAACGTTTAATCAGGTCGTCTTATTTTCAACTATTAATTCTATCAGTGCTATTTTCAAGTCATAGATGTTTCAGTTGTTTAATTTCCCACTTTGACCGGTATTGATACGCTTCGTGGACTACTAACATTTTGAACTGGCAATCGATTTCTTTTTCTTTTAGATTTAACGATTTATAGTGTAAATTTACAACTGTACCCTTAAAAATTTGAAAATGCACATAGATCTGCGGAATTAACGTTATTTCGAATCTATATGATGGAGTTATTCTATCAAACTCCGATCGTTAATTGGAGGCATCCTCCGCGACGCTCCATCCCTCTCATTTATTATGTTGAGCCCTCGAATTGAAGGACTCCCTCTGACAGATAGCACACACGGTGAGACAACAAAATACATCAAACCAATCAAAGCCCTACCGCGAAGTCGCGGCCGTCTCCGACGCGTTAAAAACTTCATAAACATACCCTCTCTTTCAGTTTCCAGTATCAGTCTGAACCTCCTAAATCCAACCAATATCGTAACCAGCACATTAGCCAGAAGCCATCAAGAAGCAGGAATCCCATGGTCTTCCATCCTAACCAACGCCACCCAGGACGGCGGTAACGGGTTTCGTCACGAATTGGAACCATTTCCACTTCGCGACTTCGCATCAGTCCAGCCGCACAAGCCCTCAACTCCCACACCCACCAGACAAGAGGTTAAGAAAGTCCAGATTGACTATGAATGCTCGATTATTATTAACAAGCCCTCAATCATTCTTATCAGCCATATGTCACGTACCGGCTACCTCTGCAAGGCTACCACACGCTTTTTCTCCCCAGTCTAACCTTCATTCCCCTGAATCCTTCTCGGCAATCCTTATCATTTGCAGCTCACTCACACCAATAATCAATCAACTGCGGGCATTTCGTTGTTCAAACGAGCTGGATATAAGCTTCCTTGTTGAAACGTGGCTGTCTCTTACCATACAGTGTGAT
The DNA here is from genome assembly GCA_029291075.1 of Eudiplozoon nipponicum. Classification (NCBI taxonomy): domain Eukaryota; kingdom Metazoa; phylum Platyhelminthes; class Monogenea; order Mazocraeidea; family Diplozoidae; genus Eudiplozoon; species Eudiplozoon nipponicum. Next base: position 17,914 of record JAQBSW010009938.1, on the reverse strand, counting down.
GATCTTTTCCTCATCAGCCGAGGGGTGGTTTGACCGCTTATGTCCGATCCTCCCTCATGCCTAAAATTTGACTACGCCTAACTCACTGGGACTGGAGTTCTTTGCATTTCAGCCAGTGATTCTAAATTAAATCCTATCTGTCTGAATCGTCCACCGAAACTCTCAATAAATGATGATATTCGTAGAACCCAAAGTTTGTCCACAAATTTCCGTCAGCCATTCGATCAGTACCTCGTCGTTACCTCGCAAAGTTTATCATCAGAAAACTATCCGCTGCTTCGGATCTTCGCTGATAACTTACTGAATAAATTTGTGCACTTATCTAATCGAGGACACAACCAACTAGACCGCGTCTTCCCCAACAACGAAGTGACCGACCTACAAAATCAGGAAATCATCATCATGTCCAGCCATACAAAAGTCAAGACTGACTAATGTTTCACTTCCATATAACCATAAGGAGTGAAAACAAGTATATAAGTGAATTTAGACAAATTATTAGTGAGATTTATGAGAGAGAGAGGAAGAGAGAGAAGGAATACTTTGCTACTAACAGTAATTTTATCAGGATAACTCACAGAAATGAAGCAAACTAAACCTCTCCACAACACCATTATGGCCAAGTTAGCATTCGGGCAAGGCGACATCAGCAACACAGCTTCCTTGCGGATTTCACCGTATCACATCATAAACAAACCGAACCTCGCAGCTAACTTTGCCCTACTAAGAAAAGAAAGTTACGAAGATGATTCTACTATACAGCTGCAACAAGATCGTCACTGAGCTCGATTCGCTGCCATATCGCTAAGGGTTTCTAACCAAGAACTGTGATGTGCATGAGGACCCCATCCCGGCAGACGAGTGGATCCTATACTACCCAATTTGGATGTAAGTGACTTCAATTGTTTTTGCCATGTCAAAATCTGCCCACTTTGTTTCTTACGCCAATTTGGTGCTGGATGAGAGAACAGAGCTCTATTGGGCAATCGGAATGAGGGCATACGCAAAACGTGACTGAGCCAACGAAGTTGATGGAGCCTTATTTGCTTTTCTAAAGACGAGCACTTATTGTCAGATCCAAAAATACGTCTACGGATGTCAACGTTAGTTATTCGTTGTTGGTAACCAACATGTGCTATACTTCTCAAACAACAATGATCGAATGCCTGTAAGCGTTTCAGATCATCTACTCTAAGAGGCCAAGTTTCACTAGAGTATAGTAAGACTGCGCGTGCAGATGCATTGTAAACACGACCTTTTAGGCAAAGTGAAATATTGGCGTTTCTCCATCAATGACGAAGGTTCGAGAAAGCTACTCTAGTTTTCGCGATCCGTATTCTCACCTCGTCGGACATATTGCCTACGTTATTGATAGAGCTCCCAAGATATGTAAACCTGTCGACTATGTCATGATCTTCATTCTGCAGTCGCAACGTTGGAGTGAGTGGTGGGTGATCCTGTAACAGTATCTTACATTTAGAGGGTGCGAATTTCATACCGAAAGACGGAACAACGTTTGTTTATCTATTGAAGGCGGCCTGGGCAGCATCCCAATTGTCGAATAATAGTACGATATCGTCCGCATAGTCAAAATCGACTAGTTTATCGCCCGGGAGAACTTCAACTTCAGCATCCTGAAAGTGTGGAAGATTGTTCATAATAGCATCGATTACAAAATTAAACAAAAATGGGATAGTGGACACCCTTGACAAACACCACTGTTGGCTGTAAAGTTATGCGTTAATTCGTTGTAGACCTTATTGCGACCAAAAGTATTTGTGTAGAGAGCTCGTATAATATTAACAAATTTTGTGGGCACACCGCTTTTCGACAAAATATGGAATAGAACATTGCGATCCACCGAATCAAATGCACCCTTGAAGTCTAGAAAGACGGCTATTGTGGGACGGTAATATAAATGTCTCTGTTCGAGAACTTGCCTTAACGTAAAAATATTATCTATACAACCTCGTCCTGCGCGGAATCCGGCCTGTTCTTCTCTTGTATGTGATTCGCGTGAAGCGCTAAGAAGACGTAGGATTATGGAAACAAATAATCTAGATACGACACGAGTCAAGTTTATACCACGATGGTTATCGCACGAATTACGATTGCCTTTTTTGAAGATGGGAATGATGGTCGACTCATTCAAATCAAGTGGTACGGTTTCCTCATTCTGTATAGTATTAAAAAGTTTGGCCAACTCTCCTGAAGTTATATCGCCATCAGTATGGATATCTTAATATAGACCACTGCCTGGTACCCTTTCTAATCCATCTTCTATCTTCTACCACAAGAGAGAATATTCAAGCATCCACGTGATTCACCGATTGGGAAGAGTTTAGCGTACTCTATGAAGCCATTGATTGGAGAGAATTAATCTTCTCAGACAACCATTCTTCGTGCTTTTTTATGTCCATATCGTCCTATCCTCCCACTTAGCATTTGCCACCACTATTCAGTACGACAAACAAGTTGAGCAACTTATTTAAGGTACGCGACAACCCTGAACGTAATTCAAGATAACGTGCCTCGTCACTTCCCGTGTTATTGTAAGCCGATATATTGATGGCCGTGTTAAAAATTTAATCAACAGATAAACACTCGGCATCGAAAGACGCATTCGGACTGCTCCAAACTCCGGTAAAAAAATTCGCTATCATTAAAAACCAACAGGTCCATAAGTCCAGAAGCGCAAACATAAATTTCTCTGGTTCGGACGACTCTAGCTTTGCCGACGACTATCTGAATTATCTATTCCATTTCCACCTCATCTGCTTAGACATTCGATAACGATGACACAAAGAATCTCAACTTAAGCCGGCCATGGCTTTTTAAGCAATCAAAGACATTAATTCTAGACACCAATTTGATCAATATGGTGTCTCCGTGGTCAGGATTGCGCTTTTAGATTAGAACCACTTCACTCTGATTGCAGATGTTATCAACACATATCTCACTTTTCCAAAAAATGGTTTATTGTCAATCTCCTCATTCAAAGAACCCCGCCTAATAATTATTGTCAGTGCTTTCACTAAAATCTTCGACGGGATCATACATAACTTAATCTACCCTTTCATTAAGTCTTCTTGATTATCAACATGATTTCTTAAGTAGACGCTCATCCTCCACCAATTTAGTCACTGTTTGTTAAACCTCTGCTACTCTGCCACTTACAAAGGTCATGAATGCACTCTCCTTTTTCTAGATATCTTCAAGGATTTCGATTCAATATCGTTCTCGGCAATCGAATCCGCCTTATTGATCAATGGTATATTCGGTAGCGTCCTTAAACTTATCAGTATCTAATTTCGAACCCGGTTCACAACTGTATAATTCTGAAATGGTCATTCGAGATCAGCTCTTATACGATCTGAAGTCCTCAGAGTTCAGTACTAGGCTATAAACTATTCAATCTATCACACGCACAAGTATAGATTGCGGAAAACGAGTTCAAGATGTTCAAATATGCAGATGACATGGTAATAGTGTTCAGAAATCCAACCGCGCCCAACCCTTTATCACCTCTAGTCACACAACTACAATCTTCATTGCCTTTTTAACCTAGTGGAAACTGACTTAAACTAAATCTCGATAAGATTCGTTTGATGAAATTTACCTCCGACCTGTTCCATTCTCTTCCGACCGCAAATTGATTCCTTGATAGTGAAACAATTGACTCGTACTGGCCAGAATTTGCCGCGGACATTGCAATATGGTGCTCTAACCACTGAGCCACCCTGCCGCATACTACATACAATTTTCTGTTATATGCTAACTTATGTAACTCGGTTATCAGCAATTGTATAATGTAGAAAAGGCAATTCATCCAGTAGACAGGTTTCGTCCTTATTGGGAACTCATCACGTACTGGCCACAATTTGCCTAGGAACGAGCTCTACCCGCGGCAAATTCTGGCCAGTACGTGATGAGTTTCCAATAAGGACGAAACTGGTCTACTGGATGAATTGCCTTTTCTACACTATACAATTCTTAGTTTATACTGAAAAATGTATGTACTTAATGAATCAGATGTTTATATCAAGATTGCAACCTTGATTAAAGTAAAAATGAAAGCATTTTAGTTAATACAGCAAACATGGTGTAGATTTTAGCTGAAGAATTATTTTAAAGAACGATAGTTCAAGCTGCGAAGAAAAACACACCTGCAATTCCGACTTCAATGTAGCACTCTCCTTGTCCATCGATTAATTTTGACTGGAGAGATGTCTTAAGATGCTCAAATTCGGTGTCATTTGGACTCACAAAAATATTCTACAAAAGTTTATTTTTATCAATATATACAATATAAAAAACAAAAAATGCAGTTAACTAATGAAATATAGTGTAGAAAAAATTATTTAACAACATAATTCACATCATTGATATTGATAGTCAGATATTGCCAAACAAAGATTATTGACTGCGCAAGTGGCGAAAACAATTATTTAAATCAAATGTTCGAGGTTGAAAAAAACAATCTGTCAGTACGCCGATTTTGGCCTTACTGAGAACTCTTGAAGTACCGTTCAGATTTGGTGGAGGACAAGACCTTAACATGAGCACCCGTGCAATTAACGAATGTTTAATTATATAAACCCTCAACTCCATACCACTTCACAGGTAAATAGATTAAAGGGCTGCTAGTTGGAGCTTTAGGTTTAAAGACGCCTCATAGGCTCCACCTGACTGGGGAGGCTGATGAAAAATGTAAGTTGGTATTTTAAATTTATTTTTCTACTAATATTTGCAAAGCTTCTTCGCGTTGTCCTGACAGTTTATCCGCCTGTTCCAACGGTGAACCTCAGAGCTCGTACAGTAGTCACACAAAAAGAAAGAATAATAAAAAACAAATAACACTCTTCTTCGGCATCCCATTCTCCTATAAACATTAGTACAACTTCCAATTAACCAATTCAAATGGTCCTTTAATAAATAAACACACATAACTATAATTCCACATACCCTTATTCGGATAAAATTGAATTAATGTTTACTTCAAGCTACAAACTTGACTTAAGGAATTGGTACTTATACCCACACAATTAATGATTGTTTAAACTGGGACTTAAAACACACTTCCTAGAGTAAAATTTTCAAATTTGTTCTACTCATCAAATCTCACTTAAATCATTTCAAGCTTTAGCCGCTATGTCTAAGTGAATCACAGAAATGTATTAAACAACCGGACCTCTATATTTAAGATTCATTCTTCTAGCATCTCCAGAGAAACTGAAATGAGCGATGAAGACATTTACCTGCCCCGATTTCAAAACTTATTTTAGAATGCTTCAATTCTAGAAACTAATTACACTAAACAACCAAATAATGCACGCAGCCGACATCCGGATAGCTTTAAACGTGTTGCATATGAAAACTCAATAATATCACGCAAATGCGACTACTAAAAACCTATCTTTAAAATCACAAATGATAATAGTTAGACCTAACGAGTTCCATTCATTAATATATTGGAAGAAATACATGTACCACTTAATTCTATCTTCTTCGAGATTCTGAGGATATCGGAGTCATAATCAGCAAAAGAATAAAGGCTCATTTAATCATAATCGGAAACGGAGCTTCTGGATTCACTATTATAAAGGAAGATTAGTGTCTAAATCGTTATTATGAATCGGAATGCAGATATCATATGCCAGTCAGCAGATAAATTTGCGACTACTTAGTCAAACTTCCACAAGACTACTAATTTATTGAGGCAATGACCGCCGAGAAACCACCATGCTAACTAGGTGTTTAGTCAACAGTCTTCTAGTCATTATTATTATTACAACGTAAACTTTATAAACTGCTTCAAAGCTCATTTGTTCATATAAAATGTACAATAAAAAACCAATTGTTCAAACAATACATAAACACTTAGATACTGATTGTGGCGGAGAACTAATATAAATGCAAATGTGTAATAGATGTTGCTCACCTAGTAACAAATTAGTTCAAATATGACCAAAGGATAACCTAAATACAGCATGAACAAAAAGTATAACCACGTGCACATTCATTTCGCGCTTACTAGTAACCCATTATTAGGAGACGGTATTACGCCCTTTGCCCAGTATAAATTTGGGTGAGGAATGTGGGAAAATAGGACGGTACAATCTCCTACACGAATATGCAAACCTGTAGTAGTGAAGCCAACTCACATTAAGTCTTCAACAATGTGACTTCAAAGCTCACTTTACACAACATATATACCGAGTCTGTAACGTGCACCAACACTATGACTATTGTGTCAATACTCGAAACAGACAATATGGTACCGAATAGGTACAAGATGGTTGCCGAGTGGATACATGGTACCAACACGGTGGATTTCAACGAATGTTAAAGTTCACCAAAATTGAGAATTAGAACTATTTTTTAACACCTGTTACTAGAGTAAACCAAAATATTCTGATCTTGATCGATATCAGTTCTCAAATTTCGCGATAATTATGACATCATTTAATTAAATGCATAACAGTTCGATACTCTTTGTGGCAATGAACTAGTATATATGCAATTATGCATTAGGTGTTGCGAACCTTGTAACAAATTAGGTCAGATATGACTAGAAGGATAAACCGAAAGCAGCATAAGCGGAAATTATAATTTCGTGCTTACAGGCGACTAATCAGTAGGAGCCAGTATTACGCCATTTACTCGCTATATATTTTTGTGAGGAATGTTGTAAATTAAGACGGCACATTTAACTGAATGATGTCATGATTATCGCGAAATTAGATAACTGATATCGATCAAGGCCAGAATTTATGGATTTACTGGAATAACAGGTGTTAAGAAATATTTGTAATTCTTAATTTTAGTGAATTTTAGCATTCATTGAAATCCATCGTGTTGGTACAAATACCAACTCGGCAACCATAGTGTTAGTAAAATGTACCTGTTGGGTACCATAATGTAGGGATCGAGTACTGACACAATAGCCATGTTGGTACCCGTTACAGATACGGTATATATTATATATAGTGAGTTAGCTTTGAAGTCGCATTGTCGAAGACTTTATATCAAGCTAATTTCATTACTGCAGGTTTACGCATTCGTATAGGAGATTGTAACTTTCTATTTCCGAACATTCCTCACCCAAATATATAGTGGGTAAAGGGCATAATACCGTCTCCTACTAACGAGTTACGAGTAAGCACGAAACGAATTTGCACGCGATTATACTTTTTGTTCATACTGTCTTTAGGTTATCCTTTTGGTCATACTTGAACTAATTTGTTACTTGATGCGAATCACCCAACACATAAATGCATAAACACGCCTTAAATTTCTAATTAAATGTTAAACCTATGTATAATAATCTTTTGAAGCAGAAGATAATATATAATCAAATAAAGCTTTCTTATTATTATTATTACCAGCCACACCGTTACCTTTATAAATAAATAACTAGCCCCTATTTAACTCAATTATGCATAATCCCAGTTTTGGATTTTATGTTGATCCTATCAAATGTCGGACTACATGGATTTTGTTGACATTTATAAATGTTTTAGCATTATTAAGTCAAAAGCAGAATTACGTAAAGTGAATGAGTGTTTAAAAATTGTTCATCAGAAATGATAGCGATGAATAAGACAAGTGGAGTAAAGCCACACGTAGATACTAAGAAAGAAGATATCTCTGACTAGAAGAAGTACCGAAACTTAAATACAATACAAATATAAATTTTTATTGTAAAAATCGTTACAATTTCATTAAAAGAAAAGCCACAATAGTTTAAAAAATACATTACAAAGCAAATAGAACGAACTTTGCTTAACAAAAAATTTCCAAGCGACGCATTACCCTCCATTAAGAAGAAATACACGTGACGCTCAACGTAAATATAAAATTATAAAATTTTAAGAGCTAAAAGGGTTGTCACATACGGAAATGCAAAGGAATTTCAATTATAGCTTAAAAGAAATCTAAACAAAAACAAAACGTTTGTTGTAAAATTATTCGATTGTATCATATTATTTATAATTACTAAAAATATGCACCGCTACATAAAGTCAGTGTAGAATAAAAAGAGCGCTTGAAATGAAGTAAAGGAATGTAAACGCCCCGGCTTCAAGTAAATGCCGTACGACGTTACAAACTCGGTTAAGGTGCTCTGAATAGAGATTAGTTACTGATATGGGGCCCTTAAGAGGGCCTTGGCGGCGTTCGCGTAAGTTATATATATGTAAGTTGACGTTCTGTTCCTTTGGGTGGACTCTGGTTGTGGTTCCTGCTGTTGTTATCATGTGTGTTGAAGTTCTGCATTAATTGGCTCGTCTTGCTGGCTGAAGTGCAACACGGTGAGTCACGAATGTTGCCAATTGTTGGTGAAACAAATCAATATCCAGCGTAGGTATTGATAGCCGACAGCACGCACATGTGTAACACGAGGCAGAACGTAGATACGACCAACTGATTGCATGGTAAATTACCGTGCTTAAATAGCATGCAATATGTGTACTTACATACTATTGGTTAAACGTGGTTAAACGTGGTTAAACGGCAATTTGCTTTTTTCTCATTGGTGCAACGTAAATAAATTTAAATTTAATTTACGCAATATGTCGGCGAATGATTTGTGTCGTTACAACAATTTCCTCTCTGAAAAAAAAGAAAAAAAATATTCCTCTCTGCGAGGCTAGATAAGAAATGCATGACAGAGTTCGAACCAAGTTAAGCAAAATATGATGAACCATAAGTGCTGGGCTTAAATATGCTTGTTGGTTGCTTCAACAATGATATGATGCCAGGTAACCACTAGGAATTGCTACACAAATTGTTAGCTCTAGTGGACGGTCATAGCACGTGAGGAAAAATAGAGCAGTGTAAGTTTTGGAGCCGCAGCGTGAAGATTTCGAGGGAAATCGCCTCTGAATTTGCCAGGTTTAAGTTAAAAACCTAAGCAGGTTGGATCGTTGTCAATGTGTTTGTATACGACCAAGGGAGCTAGAGTGCTCGACGTTGTAGTCATGACATTTGTAGAGTGGTCTTTGTGAAATAGATAAAGTTGAGATATGCATTGAAAGTGGCCTGTGCCATGATATGAAGCTGATCACTACTTAGTGTTGCTACACGAAAGCGTTAGCTCTAAGTAGCTAGTCATACCAAAATCGGCAGTGTAATGTCATGTGTGAGAAATACATTATAATGTAAAAATATATACATTAAAATCAAAAGTAACTGCATAAATATATGTACACGAACATTGCCTCAGAGATGGCATAATACCAAAGAACTGTTTAAAAATTCCACACAATTGTTATCTAAGAACAGCTGGTTATGCCACGTGAGACAAATACGAAAAATAACGTAAGGTTAAAAAAATTTTGATAGATAATGTTAATGTTTAAAAAAAATTAATTACGCGTTATACAAAGCAGGATATTGAGATTGTGGGCAGACGGAGCCTGAGACATGTGTAGAAGGTTGAACACTCTCAGGATCAGGCGGTTCGATAAACGGTTTCAACCTGTCTATGCTTACTGATGTCGGTGTAGCGCCTTGCATAATAATGAAGTATTTTAGTTGTCTGAGCAAAATCGGGTAAGGACCGCGATACTTTGGTTATAGTAGTGCAAGAGCATTGTCGTTGCGAACGAGTACTCTCTTGCAGCTGTGGAGCTGTGGGTGAACGAAAACTGGACGAGGCGTATGTCTCGGCTGCTGTTCAGACATGTTACCGAAATGAAGTTGAAGGCGGGTAGCTTCGCCTTGTGGGTCATCTTGTGTCGGTTGTAGACGTGGTAGCTGACTAGGCAGGCGTAGATCCATGCCATACAAGAGTTGTGACGCAGACGTTTTAATGGATTCTCGAGTACGAGAACGCATGGTCAGCAGAACTAAAGGTAGTGCATCGACCCAGTTGCCATTAATGGACGAGGATGCTAAAGCTGCTTTGAGTTCCCTATGCATTCTCTCTACCATGCCGTTAGCTTGGGGATGGTAGGCAGTCGTCTGGCGTAAGATGCATCCCATGTACCGCAAGGTGGGTTTGAAACGATCAGATGAGAAACAAGTGCCTCTGTCCGTGATGACCTCATTGGGAACACCGTAATTGGATATCCATGCAGAGATAAAACCGTTAGTTACTTCGTTTGCAGAAATGGTGCCAAGAGGTAATGCCGCAGGCCACCGTGTAAATCTATCAATCATAGTTAGAAGGTAACTGAAACCATGCACCTTTGTCAGATGAACTATGTCGATGTGGACGATGGCTAGGCGAGAAGTAGATCGAAAATGTTGCAACTTAGAACGAGTGTGTCGTGTGATCTTATTTTTCTGACAAATAGCACACTCGGAGACCCATCGTTTAACATTCTGCTTAAGTCTGTGACCCCAGAAACGATCTGTGAGAAGTCGGACAGTCGCTTGGCTTCCTGAGTAAGAAATTGAGTGAATTGAATCGAAAACGTTTCTCTGAAGGCTGGTCGGCAGAACTGGCTTGTTGGGCTGCGTAACCGTGAAGTAAACAATTGGTAAGCCTTCCCACAGACGGCATATGAACTAGGTTGGGTGACGGGCTATTGATCTTTGAATGTGAATGTCACCGCGTTGTTCAGTTCGCAGGAGAGTTGGCGTTAGTGCAGGTTCACTGAGTGTCACGGAGTTGACAGTGAATGGTGACGGCGAAGGTGGTTGTAGAGAGACGTCTGGCCTAGACAGGGCATCTACAATGAAGTTCTGTTTGCCCTTGACGTGAAAGACGTCAAATTGCCATTCGCTTAGACGAGAAAGCTGTCTTTCCACTCTGGCAGGGTACTTGGCGATAGATGAATTTGCGTTTCAAAGTGCGCTAACTAATGGTGCATGATCTTTGAAAACAACAAATCTGCTACTGTCAATGATGCTGATAAAATGGCGCACTGCGTCGTGGATGGCGAGAAGTTCTCGGCCGAAAGTGTCGTACCTCGTTTCTACTGGTTGGAGAGTACGCGAGTAGAAACTGACAGGCTTCTGAACTCCGTCGATCTCTTGTTCCAAAGTGGCTCCAAAAGCGAATTCAGAAGCATCTGTCGTGAGTAGAAATGGCTTTTCGAAATCTGGATGCGTTAGCATTGTGGCATTTTTTAACGAGTTGATGGCAAGTCGAAGTAATTCCTCGTCTTCGGATGACCAAGCAATGATGGAATTCTCGCTAAGTCCTTTTCAGTTCCGCAGGTGCCTGCACAAAGGATAAAGTTGTTTTGAAAGTCCTGGAAGGAACTTGAGATAATAATTTAGTACTCCCAGGATTTTCTGCAAATCGCTCAAAGTCCTTGGTGACTTGATATTCTTGATTGAATTCGTCTTTGACGGCAACGGTTGAATACATTGGGCCGTGATACGATGCCCTAAGAAGTCCACGGGTGTAGTCGCAATCTGCGTCTTGTCACAGTTGATCTTGAGTCCGTGGTTGGATAAGCGTGAGAGGACATTTCGTAGATGTTTCGCATGAGATTCTACATCTGGACTGAATACCATAATGTCATCAAGATATGACATACAATAAGCAGAGTCGTCGCAAAGTATGTTGTCTATGAATCTTTGAAATGTCTGAGTAGCACACTTGAGTCCAAAAGGCATGTAAAGATATTCAAAAAGGCCAAATGGAGTGATGACTGAAGTTTTCTCGATATCCTCTGGTGCTACTGAAATGTGATGGTGGGCTTGTCTGAGGTCAATCACTGAGAAGAATTTGCTACCGTTGAGTTTTTCAAGTAAAGTGTTAATATTTGGATAGGATATGCATCAGATTTTGTCATTGAATTTAGCTTACGGTAGTCTCCACAGGCTCTGTACGATCCATTTGATTTAGAGACTAAATGAAGTGGTGACGCCCATGAACTTTTCGATGGTCTGATGATTCCCTCTTCCAAAAGCCTTGAGAATTCCTCTTGTGTAGCTTTCCGTTTAGCAGGGACCAGTGGTCTCTTCTTGAGTGCAATAGGTTGTCCTTCTGTGACGATAAGGTGCATCGTGTTGGAGACTTGTAGCTCTGATTTGTTAAAGACGAAAAGCGACTTTGATATTTAAAGAGCTGTTGATATCTCTGCTGAATGATGCACTGGGGTTGGCTGAATGACCTGTAACTCCAAATGCTCGGAGGCAAGTGTCCAAAAACTTTGCTCAAGTCCGGTGGAGGGGTCGATGATCTTTTGATTGGCAAGATCAACAATGAGCCGAAATTTTAGAAGGAAATCAAGGCCTATTATATTATGTGAGACCTTGGCAATGATGAAATTGTGAGAAAATTCGCGTCGTAGACCTATGTTGAGTGTGCAGTACCGGCAGCCATAAGTTGGTATGGGCTCGCCTGTAGCTGTTGCGAGAAGAACGCCTGGCGACATCTCGGCCATTGAATCACCCTTGAGAACTGAGACTGCCGCACCTGTGTCTACGATGAACTCTTCGCCAGTTTTGAAATCAAGAAGGTGCAGAAGCTCGTTGGGCTGTTTGGCCGGGTCATGCAAACAAGTAGGCTGGTGATTGCGACCGGCGTTGTTCGTTTGGCTCTCTATGTAGAAAATTCGGCGTGGACGAAAAGAGTCGTTAGGGATGTCGGATTGTAGTTGGTTTCTTCCCTGTGGCGCCGTTGATGCCGTTGATGCGCAGAAAGTACGGTCTTCTACTGCCTGCGCCAGACGTTTCCCGATCCTGATGCACCCTTGCGCCTGTGGTCTGTTGTCCTTCCCGTCAACTGTGGAAATTGGCACTCATTCGGAAATTCTTCGGAACGACAAAGACAGACTTGGCATGAATAAAAAAAACTTCTGGTGGTTATAACACCAGTTCTTTGGGGCATATTTATTAAAGGATTGCGGAGATCTCGATCGCCGCCTACCGTTATAATTGGGCTTAGGAACGAATTTGGGTCAAGCATTCACTTGATTTAGCTCGGATTTGGTAATGGCCATTCCTTCGAGAACTTTAGCCATGTTCGCCACTGTCCTCTCTAAAGAGGAGAGTCTATCATCTTGCGGGGGTGAAGAAAAGAATGATGGATTCACTTTGGGTTCCAAAACCCTATATTCTAACTCACATCTCTCAGATAAGTCATCTATAGAGAGTGTTGGGAAGCTGTCTGGCAAATAGTTTTAATGCTTGTGGAAGATTGTTAATAAAAACAACCTTAGCCTCATGGTCAGAAATGTTGGTTTTATACCAACGTTTCCGTAATTCCCTCAGTATTTCGATGGGGCCAAGTTTTGGCATGTCTAACTGCGCATATTTGTTTATTATCTGCTCAGTTTCTGTGGGTCCAAGCAAGGATTCTACCTCGTTTTGTAGGCCCAAAATGGGATTAGGTAGCTTCCTATTGGCCTCAAGCTTAGGGTATATCCGTCGCTGCAATTCAGAAGGTAGTTTAGCAAAAACCTTCGACAGTTTTTGATGACTGTCATAATCAGGAAACGGGGAGAAAGCGGAGTCTACGCGCATAAAGAATAGTTCACTATCTCCATCCCAAACAGGAACATCAATATCTAAAATTGGGACCTGACATTCTAACAATCTTACGGGATCTTAAAAGCATAAATTTATAAGCAATATGAAAATATATAAATATACTTTAACGAAACGCTTACCCACAAAAAGCTTCCACAGTTGAATGAGCGCAGAACAAAACACGTCACAGTAACTGCTTCCAAAAATCCGCAATTGAGCCTGTCGAGTACGTACGGTACCGTTTTGTACGTAGAAAAGATAAACAGAGGCCCCGTTGGCCTTTGATGCCAATGTATTATTATTTTCCACAATTGAATGAGCGCAGAACAGTAGCTGCTTCCAAAATTTGAAATTATCTGCAATTTAGCCTGTCCAGTACGTACGATGCCGTTTTGTACGTTGGAAAGACGAACAGAGGCCCCGTTGGCCTTTGATGCCAATGTATTGATATTATTATACCCCACAAATAAATTCACCACCTATCCACGAATATATACCCAACAAAATTCCCAGAAGACCACGATCAGGGTAAAGAAAACGCAAATGTTAATCTATTTTCATCCCAAATAAATGAAAAAGGAAGTCAATTTTATTTAGACCAAAAAATCAGAACAATAATCAATATCCTGGTGCGGTCGCCAATTTTGTAAACGCCCCGGCTTCAAGTAAATGCCGTACGACGTTACAAACTTGGTTAAGGTGCTCTGAATAGAGATTTGTTACTGATAGGGGGGCCCTTAAGAGGGCCTGGTAATGCGTTCTCCTGAATTGTTCAGAGTGTGAAGATGTTCTAGAGCCTTGGGTGGACTCTGGTTGTTGTTGTTCTTATTGTAGAGTTGTAATCACGATGTGGATAACGTCGTTCAGGTTCTGCAATTAATTGGCTCGTCTCGCTGGTTATACAGCAACAAGATGAGTCACGGATGTAGCCAATTGTTGGTGAAACTATCAAATCACCAGCGTAGGTATTGACAGCCGACAGAACGCACACGCGTAACGCAAAGCAGAATGCAAATGCGACAACTCACTTGCATGGTAAATTTCCGTGCTTAAATAGCATGCCATAGTAATATATGTCTACTTGCACACTATTGGTTAAACGGCAAGTTTCGCTTTTTTCTCATTGGTGCAACGTAAATAAAATTTAATTTAATTTACGCAATATGTCGGCCATTAATTTGTGTCGTTACAATATCTTGAGAAGTATCTTAAATTCAACTTCACTTGTTTTGATCGCCGTTTAGTGTTGTAAAACGCCCCAGCTTCAAGAAAATACAGTACGACGTTTACAAAGTTTTGATGTGCCAAAACGGCTGAGATTTAGTACTGTTGGTGGTCCTTATTAGGGCCGGAATTGCGTTCTCCGGCAAATCCCGAGAATGTTAATGTAGCAGTGTTTAGAAATACTCGTAGACATTTGAGAACGGCTCTGGTTGACAAGCTGATTTTCCTTCTGCTGCGGCGTTGAAATCGCGGCGAGAAACTGTGTGAAGTCTGAGTATTGTCTCATTGAAGATCTGCGATAACACTGTGGTGACTGACACACGTAAAGGTCAAATAATAAGAGGTTTCTCCATCTCACTAGTTGTCCAACGACATGATAGGCTTGACTAGATGACTTTGTGTGTAAATCAAGTCCAGAAGTCAGTGTAGATGAAAACTCAGAATGACAGGAGAAAGCACGCACAGGTAGTGCGCAGCAGAAATCAAACGTGAATACTGACTAGTATGGAAAATGCACCGTGAAATCAAAAGCTCGCACGCTATTGGTTAACGGCATATTTCGTTTGTTTTAATTGATACCGCGTAAATGAAATTTGAATTTCAATTACGCAATATATCGGCGATTTGTTCTTGAGCAGTTACACTCTTTTAAGGTTTTCCATTATGTTTAGGTCCACTAATGAATTCATTGAGACGGCAAGATATTATACTTCCATATTGCGTTGTAACAAAACAAAGAAATTGCCGACATATTGCATGAAATAAATTCAATTTGATTAACGTTGCACCAATGAGAAAAAAGCGAAACTTGTCGTTAACCAATAATGTGCAAGTAGCCATATATGGCTATTACATGGCCATTGAAGTACGGTGAATTTAACATGCAATGCAGTTGTTGCTTTTGCCTTCTGCTGTGCGTATCTCCGACGTGCCATCTCCCACCTTCCATATACGCTGATTTTTGGCCTTGCTTTTCCAACTTTGGCAACATCAGTAACGCCAATCATGTAGCTGTACAACTAGAGAGACGAGCCAATTACTGCAGAACTTCAACGGAGTTACTCAGCGAGATTCCAACGCCACAACAGAAGGAACCACAACCCAAGTCAACCCGAGCTGGTTTCAAGAGTCTAGGAGTACTTCTGGACCTTCTCGGCATTTGCCAGAGAACGCAAGACCGGCCCTGTTAAGGGCCCCCAACAGTACTAACTCTTTATTTCAGGGCACTCTAACCGAGTTTTTAACGTCGTTTGGCATTTACTGAAAGCTGGGGCGTTTACAAAATTGGCGACCGCGCCGGGATACTGAGTACTGTACTGTTTTTTTGGTGTAAATAAAATTGACTTTCTTTTTCATTTATTTGGGATAAAAATAGATTAACATTTGCCTATACGTTTTTTTATTCTGTTTGTGGGCTTCTGGGAATTTTGTTGGGTATATATATTCTCTCTAAAGTCGTGGTCTTCTGGGAATTTTGTTGGGTATATATGTTCTCCTAATTTCGTGGTCTTCTGGGGAATTTTTTTAGGGTATATGTTCTATTCAATTTTCCTATGTACAAAACTGTACCGTACGTGCTCGACAGATTCAACTGCGGAAGATTTCAATTTTGGAAGCTGTTAGTATCTGCGTACAAAATGTGAACAAACATTGACTGAACATGCTCGGCAGTTTCAACTGCGGAAGATTCTCTTTCATCTGTGGAAGCCGTTAGTGGGTACGCGTTTCGTTTAAAGAATATTTATACATTTTCATCTTGCTTATACTTTTATGCTTTTAAGATCCCGCAAGATTGTTAGAATATCAGGTCCAATTTTAGATATTTATGTTCCTGTTTGGGATGGATATAGTAAACTATTCTATATGCGCGTAGACTCCGCTTCTCCCCGTTTCCAGATTATGACAGTCATCAAAATCTGTCAAAGGTTTTTGCTAAACTACCTTTTGAATTGCAGCGACGGATTTATCCGAAGCTTGATGCCATTAGGAAGCTACCTAGTCCCATTTTAGGCCTACAAAATGAAGTAGAATCCTTGCTTGGACCCACAGAAACCGAAAAAATAATAAATTAATACGCACAATTAGACATGCCAAACATTGGCCCCATCAGGATTTTAAGGGAATTACTGAAACGTTGGTATAAAACCAATATTTCTGACCATGAGACTAAGGTTACTTTTATTAACAATCTTCCACAATCATTAAAACTATTCGCCAGACAGCTTCCCAACACTCTCTCTTTATAGATGATTTATCTGAGAGATGTGAGTAAGAATATAGGGTTTTGGAACCTAAGGTGAATCCGTCATCATTTTGTCCAACCTCACAGGATGATAGGCTCTCCTCTTTAGAGAGGATAGTAGCGAACATGGCTGAAGTTCTAGAAGGATTGGCCATAACGAAATCCGAGCTAAATCCAGTGAATGCTTGATCCAAATTCATGCACAAAACTAATTATAACGGTAGGCGGCGATCGAGATCCCCGCAATTCTTTAACAGGTATTCCCCAAAAAACTGGTGCTCTAATCTCCAGAAGGTTTTTTATTCATGTCAAGTCTGTCTCTGTCGTTCCGAAGAATTTCGGAATGAGTGTAAATTTCCACAGTTAACGGGAAAGACTAAAGAAAACAGGCGCAGTGGTGCCTCAGGAAATGGAAACGTCTTGCGCAGAAAGTAGAAGACCGTATTTTCAGCGCATCAACGGTATCAACGGCGCTACAGGAAAGAAATCAATAACAATCCGATATTCTTGTCGACTCTTTTCTTCCACGCAGAATTTGCCACATAGAGAGCCAAACGGAAAAAACCGGTCGCAATCACCAGCCAACTTGTTTGCCTGACCCGGCCAAACAGCCCAACGAACTTCTGCACCTTCTTGATTTCAGAACCGGCGAAGAATTCATCGTAGACACAGGTGCAGCAGTCTCAGTTCTCAAGGGTGATTCAATGGCCGAGATGTCGCTAGACGTTCTACTTGCAACAGCTACAGGCGAGCCCATACCTACTTATGGCTGTCGGTATCGCACACTCAACATAGGTTTACGGCGTGTATTTTCTCACAACTTCATCATTGCCAAAGTCTCACACAATATAATAGATCTTGATTTTCTTTTGAAATTTCGGCTCATTGTTGATCTTGCGAATCAAAAGATCATCGACCCCTCCACCGAATTTGGACACTTGCCTCCGAACGTTTGGAGTTACATGTCATTCAGCTAACCCCAGTGTATCATTCAACAGAGATATCAGCAGCTCT
>JAQBSW010009937.1:0-26486 GCA_029291075.1 Eudiplozoon nipponicum | reverse complement strand
TTTGCATAATTGAAGCATAGCTTTCAATTTGAATAATTTAACAATTCAATTAGGAACGCATTCACAAGTCTCCCTTCATTTTACCCTAATATTACATTAAAGTATCTTGCCATATAAGACAAAAAATCATCGCTTCAATATGAATGATCAGCCTTACATAAAATCAAAATAAACGATGCTCAAAATATTCAAATAATTTTTTTATAAAAGATATTAAATAAAGTTATTTTCACATATTTCCAATTAGTTTCCTAAATACAGAAAAGGCGGTGTAGAATTAAAGCAAAGTGTGCTGATTCACACCAGGAGCAAATTTTCTGAACCAATCAGTTATTTTTACTGATTAAATAAGAAAGGCTAAATACACTGATATAAAACATCTCAATTTTCGGACCGGCGGCACAAAGGTGGTTGCCCCAGTAAACCCATTGTTATCGTCAACAAAATTCTCCAGCTCAGCGATATAATCATCCTCCCACTCTTAATCTGCACCATCACCATTAAATACAGCACTGAAAGTGTAATTAATGACTAATGAATCACTACCACATAACCATGGGGAAAAAACGAAGTGATATAATAATTTCAGTAGTAAGAATAATAAAAATAAATATCACAAAAACAATAGTTTATAACAAGCCATTGTCGAAGAAGAATGATTTACGAAGACTTTGATCTAGCACAGATGGAGATGCGTATCAGGCAACGCATAGAAGCGAGGCCGCCTGGACCCCTAAAAACACTCCATCATAAGGCAAGGCGATGTTGGAAATAGAGTTCCCTTGCGGTTTTCACTGTATCCTTCTATAAACTTTCCCGTATTTCGGGGATAAGGAAAATCAATATTGTGTAGCCTTGAAGTTGGATTTATCGCGCAGTTAACAATAAATGCTAATTAACAAGTAAGCACCACGCGATAGGTAGGTTTCGATTAAGGAAGAAAACTTTGGCCACTGGATGGTTATCATTAGCCTGGAGTGAAAGTTAATTTAAGATAAGGAAATCCAAAGTTAATATCAACCATCCTCAGCAGGAAAGAGCAACTTATAATTCTCTAAAAACTGTTTGTCAACATTATATTTAAATGAATCATCAGAACAAAAACGATGATTTATTGCACCGAATAATGCATTTCTAGGTAAAACGAAAGCAATATAGGATAAAATAGGAAAGAGAGATAGGCTTTCTATTATTACTATTTGAAAGATTTCATAAGCTTTTTTTATAAATGGAAATGGTTGCTATTTACTCTAATAACTATGATACCAATGTACCGATCCAACTGCAGCAGAATTTTAGGAGTCATTAAATCGAGGAAAAAAATTACGAGCTAATAAGTAACATCACTATCACATCTAATTACAAAACCTGGCTATGTTTTTGAAGGCAGATTACACATCCTTGTTCGCCAGACTAATTAGGCAACTACAGTGGATAGATAGCTCCGCAGGTGAGGTAGACTAATAATTCCACAACTGGATATTAATATTTAATATATCAGTCACTCAATCACATCGACGCAGACTCACCCACAGAACACTTGGATGGCCGCAAACCTGCAAAAATCAAGCGGAATACAGGATCGCTTGAAAAAACTACAGCTGAAGAGTTAACCCTTCTAGAACCAACTACGCGGGGAACTCAGTTCTCCTTTGATGTGTGTATGCATCATAATAAAATACAACAAACGCATCATCATTACCAAAATTAATGGTACCAAGCTCTGCTATTAAAATAAAGTCAAAATTGTGTTGACTGGAGTACAGTTTAAAAAGGCAGCATAAATTCTTGTCTGTTAGAATACGAAGGCAACTACGATGAATATTTAGTTTTGAAGAAGAG
Source organism: Eudiplozoon nipponicum (assembly GCA_029291075.1). Lineage (NCBI taxonomy): Eukaryota > Metazoa > Platyhelminthes > Monogenea > Mazocraeidea > Diplozoidae > Eudiplozoon > Eudiplozoon nipponicum. Next base: position 24,644 of record JAQBSW010009937.1, on the reverse strand, counting down.
GTAGACGAACCATACCACAACTGGAGACTTTTATTCGACACATCTGACACTTGACCACATTAGACAAATATTGAAATGACTAATCGTCAGTGCAAAACGCGTGTTTCGCAACTAATCTGCACAAATGGATAAGAAGCATGAGACTAGAGTTAGATATTTGTCAAGAAATATTCGCGCTAACAACAGAGCTAGACAGATACTGTGTCTTTGATATACATACATTTTTCAGTATATAATGGGACTAGTGTTTGTATCACGATCGCAACCTTGATTTAAATCATTCTTATTACTGCTCGCGCAAACAATTGTTAATTCTTAGTAAAATAAGCAAAAATATTTGTACAAAAATAAATATAAACAAATGAATTGTGCATGCGTCTCTTTGTGTGCACTTCCTGCTTCCTACCTGTTGTTGTTTGTAATTAAACAGCTAAATTCTACTTACTATACCAAATTTATTACATAATGTACCCGACATTGAGTTTTAGTGAAAATAAATGGCCTTTTGTAAACCGTGTTGCATATTTGTGCTCTATAAACTTATGACTTAATACATTATCTATTCCTCAACTTAAATTACAGCTGTAATATTGTTCACAACTAAACACGCGGCAGTTTTCTTCAGCCTTCGATAAATTTATGCTAATATCAATAATTTGTAAACAAGATGAACAATACAGCTGTCATTGGTTAAAGGTTCGCTGTTCAATATGTGTGCAGTCCTTTGCGCAAATCTTTATGCAGCATTCGAAATATTCCAGAAAGTTATCCAATATGGCAAAATTTGCTTGGACTCATAGGGAAGAAAATATTATTTAAATCGATTTGAGAGGATAAGAAACTTTGATTTTAATCTTTTAACCAGTGACACAACCAGATCAACCGATAAATAGTTTAAGAAGTTGGCTGTGAATTTTAAACATTTTTGACAGAAATGCCTCAAAGGAATACAATTCAGAAGATAAATATTATCACCCGAAATCAAAATAAAAAAGAAGATAAGCATCCGACTGCCTGAGGGTTTATTTACGCTTCCCGCAGGATTTTAAAGCTAATCGGTCACTAAGAGGGCTGGGAAATAGGAAAATATGCACATTTACAAGTATAATTTTTATATGATCCTATCAGGCCAATACAAGAAAGTTGTTAGCGGTTTGTGTGATTTTTGGCCAATCGAGTATTGTAGCCTTTTAGAAGAAATTTTGAATGTTTCGGCCGAGTAATTTCGTTCAATAAAAAGGTCTTTACATATGTATAATGCTTTTTCCGACTGCTTTGTGTAAAACTGAAAAATTCTTTAAATTGGCTACGTAACCCGTTTAAAAAACATGATCCGAAATATGATTTTTCTGACGATACCATGTTCCTAAATCTATTTTTGGGGTAAATGTTGTTGGATTCCAATGATCAATCATTTGCCGTACATCTAATATATTATAGCAAATACATGCAGCTTTATAAACTGAAGAATCTGGAGGTTTCGCATGTAGGTTCCAGCCATACAAAAGTCAAAAGTGACTAATTTTTCATTGCCATATAACCATAAGGATTGGAAAAAAGTATATAAGTGAATTTAGACAAATTATTAGTGAGATTTACGAGAGAGAGAAGGAATACCTTGCTACTATGAGTAAATTTATCAGTATAACTCACAGAATTGAGGCAAACTAAACCTCTCTACAACACCATTATGGCCAAGTTAGCATTCGGGCAAGGCGACATCAGCAACACAGCTTCTTTGCGGATTTCACCGTATCACGTCATAAACAAACCGAACCTCGCAGCTGACTTTGCCCTACTAAGAAAAGAAAGTTACGAAGATGATTCTACTATACATCTGCAACAAGATCGCCAATGAGCTCGATTCGCTGCCATATCGCTAAGGGTTTCTAACCAAGAACTGTGATGTGCACGAGGACCCCATCCCGGCAGACGAGTGGATCCTATACTACCCAATTTGGGTGTAAGTGACTTTAATTGTTTCTGCCATGTCAAAATCTGCCCACCGTGTTTCTTACGCCAATTTGGTGCAGGATGAGAGAACAGAGTTCTACTGGGCAATCGAAATGAGGGCATACGCAAAACGTGACCGAGCCAACGAAGTTGGTGGAGCCTTATTTGCTTTTCTAAAGACGAGCACTTATTGTCAGATCCAAAAATACGTCTACGGATGTCAACATTAGTTATTCGTTGTTGGTAACCAACATGTGCTATACTTCTTAAACAACGATGATCGAATGCCTGTAAGCGTCTCAAATCATCACTAGCGTATAGTAAGACTGCGCGTACAGATGCATTGTAAACACCTTTAAGGCAAAGTGAAATATTGGCGTTTCTCCAAAAAAAACATGAGTGGTGAGGGGACACCACTTGTACCAAATTCCCAAGAAACTCCATGAAATGTCACAATTCAATGGAGCCGGCTTATCCTCCAAAAGGAGTCAGCCGCAGTAAAGTAAAAGTAAAGTATAAATAACGAAGGTTCGAGAAAGCTACTCTAGCTTTCGCGATCCGTATTCTCACTTCTTCGGGCATATTGCCTACGTTATTGATAAAGCTCCGAAGATTTGTAAACCTGTCGACTACATCTATATCTTCATTCTGCAGTCGCAACGTCGGAATGAGTGGTGGGTAATTCTGTAACAATATCTTACATTAAGAGGGTGCGAATTTCATACCGAAAGACGGAAAACGCCTGTTAATCTATTCAAGGTGACCTGGGCAGCATCCTGATTGTCGAATAATAGTACGATATCGTCCGCATAGTCAAGATCGACTAGTTTATCTCCCGGAAGAACTTCAACTCCAGCGTCCTGAATGTGTGGGAGAGTGTTGTTCATAATAGCATCGATTACAAAATTAAACAAAAATGGGGAAAGTGGACAACCTTGACGAACACCACTGCTGGTTGTAAAGTTATGCGTTAATTCATTGTATACTTTAACGCGACCAGAAGTATTTCTGTAGAGAACTCGTATAACATTAACAAATTTTGTGGGCATACCGCTTTTCGACAAGATATGGAATAAAACATTGCGATCCACCAAATCAAATGCATCCTTGAAGTCTAGAAAGACGGCTATTGTGGGACGGTGATATAAATGTTTCTGTTCGAGAACTTGTCTTAACGTAAAAATATTATCTATACAACCTCGTCCTGCTCGGAATCCGACCTGTTCTTCTCTTTTATGTGATTCACTTGAAGCGCTAAAAAGAACTAGGATAATCGAAGCAAATAACCTAGATACGACCGGAGTCAAACTTATACCACGATGGTTATCGAACAAACTACGATTGATTTTTTGGAAGATGGGAATTATGGTCGACTCAGTAGTACGGTTTCCTTACTCCATATAGTATGAAAAGGTTTGGTCAACGCTCCTGAAATTATATCTCCACCATCCTTAAGCAATCCTAGAAGCAAATCATCGGGGCCTGTGGCTTTGCGGCGTTTAAGAGATATGATTGCCTCGCGTACTTCTAACTCGGATGGTTCTTCGGGACTAATATTCCACACTGTTGATGCAAGCATGCTTTCGGGAGTCGGAACTGACGCGGGTGGCCAAGAAAATTGATCTCTAGTGTTCAACCCACCTGTCAAGACGACTTATTTTATCGGTTATTAAATCGTTGTTACTATAATTTATAGTTTCACTAACTCTTAATCCTCTCGGACCTGTTGCGCGGATAAGTTGGAACAAACAGAGAATATTATCTGACGGTAAAGCTACTTCCATTTCTTCAGACTTTCTGGTCCAAAAGTTTTCGAGATCGCTTTTTAGACTGCGCTGAAGTTGGCATCTTATATTACGACGGGTATTATTAGGAGTCGAGCCAGGTAGAATTTGGCGCCTTATTTCGAGTATCTCCATAGATTTTACAGAGAGCCAGTGATTATTTCTACGGGGGGCTGCAATGCCACATACAGTGGTACCTGCATTGTGCATAGTGGAACTTATCTTGGACTAAAGTATTTTCGGATTTTCGCCATCCAGACCAGTTAGATTAGCCTTTAGAATATTTTCATAGTTTTGTCGGAAGAACGGTTGTTCGAGTTTGCCTACATCAATTTGTGCTTTATTCTTAACTATTTTCCCGGAAAATTTTAGAGCAAATCTACAACGGATAAGTGCATCGTCTGAGTCGACATAAGTGTTCCAAAAAGAACGGCAATCCTGGATGCAACCACGCAATCTATAACTAATTGCTACATATTCTATTTGAGTCCACCGTTGTCCGGGTGCTGGAGGACGCCATGTAGCACAACGCCTAACACTACGTCTGAAGTTTGTACTATTTAAATATAGTCTATGTTCAGTGTAGCTATCCAAAAGCCGTTCACTATTATCGTTGCGCGTCGAGCTTAGAGTGTATCTTCCACCTAAATGAAATTCTGTGTTACTTAAGCGCCCAACTTGAGCATTCATGTCACCCATAACCAGGACTATATCTGAACTTCGTGCTTTACTTAGTAAGTAAAAACACAACCAATAGTTGTACATTAGAGAACATTTCCTCAGATAGCCTAACTTTCATCGGTCTTGTGTTCATAGCGGATCTCTCTGATTTAGTTTGCTGGGTTCTTAATTAGATTTTGGCGCACTCCTGAATGTATGACCCGATGAAAGTAGATTTTCTAAGCATTGACAGTGTCAAATCAGCATTTATTCTCGAGTGAATTTAGTGTCCAGGACGTAATACATTTGGAAGATTTTAGGGCTGGAGCGAGGATTTTGAAATAGACGATATTCGTATCGATCGAAATTCACTCTTGAGATAGAGAAAGGCAACACTTACCTTCCTGGACATCGAGCTCACTGGAGAAAATGATTAAACACTGAAAATATACGTTCACCTGGAAATGTATCCTCCACAACATTTATAAGTTAAAAACCCACAAAGTAAATCTAATTAACAACCTAGCAAACAGAATAAGGAAGATCAATATAAAAACAGGTTCGAGAAAGAGTAAGGGCACCAAATGAAAGAATAACATCCTGTAGCGATTATTCAAATAAAGGTTGCGATCTTGATCAAAACAAAAATCCCATTATAAATAAACTTGTCAGTATGAACAACACATTGCATAATGTAGAAAAGGCAATTCATCCATTAGACCGGTTTCGTCCTTATATTGATATCTTCAATTAGTGTTCAGAATTTGCCGCGAATAAGGATCGAACTTGGGAACATCTATTTTGCAGCGGTTTAAAGATGTCAACGTCAGAGTACCTCCGAATCGTACTACAGAGGATACCACAAAAAATATTTCCCAAATTTTACATTTACAGGAAACTTATCAAACATAATAAATGCACGAGTATTGTTAACGTTAATCCTCCGGTTTGTATCAAAAGCCTTCAAGGACTTACACAAACACACATAATTTTCCAGTTAATTTAGCTGGAAGATGTATATAGTTGAGCCAACCGAATTCTTTGTACTTCACTCACAGTGATACACTAACGGTATGCAACAGTCGATTGACGATTTATTAAGTGAAATGTGTCTGATAGATTATAGGAAAATAGTGGGCAAAATTGAACATGCTAAAATTTCAAATTACAGCGATTAATTAATAAGGAATTTAGCATTTAAAAATTGCAAAAAATATTATAAACTACTTGATATCATGAAGTCAAATAATACGAATGAAGGTAGCATAGTGTGGGAAAAATAAAGAGGTGATCAGACACAACGTGAAATTAAAGAAATAACTAATTGGAACACGTAATAAGATTTTTCCTACTTGGTAAAGGCCTAGGATAGATTATTTTAAATAAAAAAGAATTATTTGATACTTATAAAACCTAATGCATGCCAGAAGATAATCAGCTATCACAGCCATTGAGCAAAATGATAGGTAAAATCATGGATTTGTACTCGTCTTTACAGATCGAAATTTAGAGGTTAACATTGGCTATTTGGACTATGTACATTAAAACTGCACCGCGATAGATCTACCGTAATGACCAATTTAAGTGATAAAAATTGTTATAAACTATACATTTAGCAAATGTTTAAAAATATCTTATCGAACACTATTAAAAGTGCTAAAAAATGCATAAAGTCAATATTCAGAAAATTTGACACAATATTAAGCTAACGTAGCACACGTTTGACTAAATTCTCCCTTTAATGGCAAGAAAGAAAAGACGAGATACGGAATCAGCTATTCAAACAATAAATGATGTTTTCGAGCGTAATGATAGCGGACACTCATCTTCCTATCCTATATTCACTATGAATACAAAATATGAATGTGATGTTAAGTATAATCAAGATAAACAGACCCGCTTAGTTGCAAAAAATTATCGTCGATAATTAAATTGAAATATTTTCCATTTTATCAACAGTAATAAATAAGTAATCAGTTAGTACGATGAAACACTTTCATTGAACAGATCAAATAATTTTTTTATGATTTATTTGATCATGGCAACATATTTTGATAACTACACAACAGCTTAAATTACACGCTGATAATACATGCTTTTTTAAAAAAATAAATGAATTAAAGTTCGATTAGAATTTATTTCATGTCACGTGAGCGTATTATTCGGATTCTTGGATGGCAAGTCATTCACACAGAGGTTCCAGGAGTCAGACACCATAAAAACAAGGCTTTTATTTGGACTACATAGGGAGCTCAAAAACAGTAGGTCTATTTAGCGTATGATGATGAGCAGTATGCAATACTGCTGGAACAACGTCAAGAGTCTCTTTCCTGATTACTTCTGCAAGCCAATGTACGTTAGCTTGGCAAATGCTGGCAAATTTCGACATTGTTTAAAGCATCATCATTTATTTTCAGAAAAATAATTGCATCTGTTTAGAATTAGGAAAATTCAAGAGCGCTGCTGTAATGATTAGATAGTGTGACGGTAAACTGCAATGTTAAATTATGTCTTCGATTATACCACAAGGTAATTTGGAAAAATTTGTGAAGCGAAACAGACCAACTCAGGCTAAGATTTGACCAAGATTGTGATGTGTAGACCTAATACGTGCAGTTTGTCGCATTCCCGAACAATATCACCGATATTAGTGGCCCAACGTAGCTTATTTCCTGGATTACTCGCCAGTTTGTACAATGTGGCGCGAAGAATGCTATCGTAAGCATCACTTAAAGATGGTTCGTCAATAGTTTCCGGCTAGACTGATACATCAGATAATAACGCTGCAGTACAGTTTGGATTAAACTTCATTAAATTGACTCTGGCGCTCAAAAAGAATTTATCCCTACCGTGTTCATTTGCAGGCGACCTATCAAAAGAAGCTGATATTACGCCCTATACCCACTATATATATATATATATTTCTAATTAGGAAGAAAAACATTAATAACAAAGTGGATAATGGCCATTTATTTCGAGATTAGTAAACTCTGCTTTACAATCTTTCATTTTTATACCCTGGGTTTTCTTTGATTATGTGGTTAGCGTATTATATATATATATATATATATATATATATAGTATATATATATATATATATATATATATATATAGTCAAGAAATGTAGGACACAATGGACGTTATAATCTCCTATATAAATTTGTATTCAATCAGTAATTGAGTTAATTTAATACAAAATTTCGACAACGTGTCTTCAAAGCAAACTCACTATATATAATATATACCTAGCACGCAAAGGCCAAATTTCACCAAATTGTGAACTATTATACAGTAACACCACTTACTTCAGCAGATCCAATCACCCTTGCCTTGATGGAGATCAATAATCACATTTAGTGTTAATCATTATATCATTAAATACAATATATACAATTTCAATTTTTCCTTGGGGAGAACTAAAATTTTTGCATGGTTGTATTAGGCATATCGTACCTAGTAACAAATTAGTTCAAATTGGACCATAGTCCTTGACCACAAATATAGAGAAAATAGAAAATAGTACCAACTCCTAATGATGAGTCACCGGTTGGCACAAAGCGCATGTGAACGTGAAAGTATACCTTTGTGGTGCTATTTGAACTAATTTGCTACTAGGTACGCAATGCCAAATACAAATTAATTTTCCAAATATTTCGATCTGAACGTTTTAAAGACAAAGAAAAAATAATTTACGGTCACACTTTTTCTCAGCAAGGAATGTAGCACAGCTAATCAAGATTCACCGAAATGCACAGAAATAAGCGAACATCTCACTGTAGTCAGGGCGATTAAGAGAGGTCGTGATAATCATATTTTACAGACTCAACATCTACCAGAAGCCATAACGCAGGAGGTATAGATCATCATTTATGTATTTACGCGAATGTCCATTTTAGTACGTTTGCTGGTATAAATGTATGCAAGCCTGTAACATACATGCATGTTTGTACGTAGATATATATATTTATACTTATATATATATATATATATATATATATATATATGGATATTATAATATATATATATGTGTGTGTGTGTGTTCTGATGTCAGTCATAGGCGCAACGTATCAGAATAATGGACGGACAACCGCTATAAAATAATAGTTACGAATGCTTTAAGACAAAAAAATAGTTAACTGCTATAATGATATCAGATTTCGTATATAGCCAGAAGGTGGCGTCAATAGGAAAATATTATTAATTTCGAAAATAGCAAATTGTCAACAGAATAATGGCGTCAAAAAATACATAAAATAGGTTTTACTGTGTTTCACTGGAAACTAAATCATGGCAACATACGTTTCTGCATTAAAAGTAGAAATTAAATTAGTTAGGCATATTTACTTTGAGTTTGGGCTATAATAAAATTTGTAGTACCATCCCATGTGCAAATATTTCACTTTCTTCCATTTTAAATTTTATGCGTGCCTTGTCTTTCATAAAATGCATATACATTCTTTAAATTTGTGGATAATTGAGAAGTAAAATAGAAAGAAGCTTTTCTTTTATCTGATAACATCTCTTTCTATATTTCCACATGGATTAATAAAATTTGATCGCAATTAGCCTTAAAGCTTCAAAATATCACATCATAAATGTCTAAAAGATATAGAGCACATAATGGAATGCAGGCGCGAAACCTTTTATTTTGAATAAACTTGGTTGAATTTTATACATATGATTCAGAGATATAGAAATAGTTGTTCAAGTGCAGATGTTCAAGAAGATTAATTACATTTAATGCTCATCATATCTGGTTGGGGAAAGCGAGAAGCTGTTAACTGAAACAGTTCCAGAAGGCCACTTATGCATCATGCACTTCAGAGAATTAAGGATGTTTTAGTAAATTTATAGGGCCTTAAACACAAAAGGAAGTCGCTAAAATGCCCGAATTTTAATACCACGAAAAAAGGATCTCTGATCATGTCACACTGCATCATAGCGAAAAGAAACACTGGGGCGAGCAAAAATCTACTTGGGAGGCCGATTTAATTCTGTCTGATGAATATAAGTTACACTGAAGCTCCGTCTGCAGACACAAAAGATATTCGTTAGTAAACAATTTCTATGAATTTATGGTCTAGACTCTTATCGAGATTACCACAATAACCATTTTTTAACATCAAGTCGGTTATGTGTATATTTACAAATTAGGACACAGCTCCAACGATACAACTTGGATTCATTTCGAAATATAAAGTTACAACGCTTGAAAAGCTGTCAAATTTAGAAATATTTCAGATTTGTATTTAGCATTTATGGGTAAATGCTCCTAGTCATCAATTTCCTAAAGTATATATAAATACTCAATGTTAAAGGATTATTATAAAAATGTGTCAATGCCACCCCCGAAGAGTACACTTCAATAGACTGAATCATTATAAAAACTACTTAAACATCAGTAAAAACAACTCACATTCCAATATTCATAAATAAGTCTAGATTTGATTCTACGGTAAACGTGGTCATCAGTAGATCCTGAAGCCATATGTGCGAACACACATGGTAACTTTATCAACCAACTGGAGGAACAACAAAAATTACTTAAAGCCTTTAGTGTTAATACTGAGTTTATTTTAGCTACGACACTAAATTGTGAACATCGACAATCGCATACCTTTCGGCTTTCCACATAATAGGTCTATTGAGGACCATCAGCGGAGCACGAGGGGCCAATATAGCTATTTTGATATTAGGATAAGGATTATTAAATTAATTTAGGACCGTTAAAATTCCCGATAATATTTCCAGGTCGACTGACTTTGGAAAGCCGGTCGTCAGGTCATATAAATAATATAAATATGCAGCCTTACAAGCATACATAATACGAAAACGGAGATCTGTATGTCTGCCACGATGTTTTCAGAAAACTCTACGCAGATAAAGCAGAAGAAACTACGCCTCTTCACTAAAGCCTGAATGTGTCTACTAGCTAATGAGGGTATGCTGCGACGTAATCAGATGACCGATATCGCAAATGAGCTTCCTGCCAAGAGATAATTCGCCCATTTCCCCTACGGTTCCAACCATCCACCAGAACTGCCTAGGTGGTCTGACGAGCAGGTTGTGAAACGACTTCTCGAACAATGCTCCAACTAACGCCAGCGACGTTCGAAACAGAGTTAAATAGTGCTGGTACATCAAAGAGAGACTGTAAAGAATTGGTCGGCTCCATTCGGCTGAAATTGAATGTAAGCTTAAACTAAAACTGTGCATTTAAATCCAATATTTTTGTGGTTACAATTGAAGAGTATAAGAGGATAGACTATAGGTGTTCAAAAATCTGCTCAATTATTTTTTAGACATTCTAAAACTGGAAAAGAACGAAAAATTTAATCAATGAAAAGCACATAAAGTGGTAGAAAGTCTTAACAATTGTGGTCTTAAGTCGAATTTACATAATTGAAGCAGTATTGAATTTGAACAATTTATCAATTCAATTAGGAATGCTTCATTTTGAACTAATCTCTAATTAAAGAATCTTGCCACATAAGAGAAGGTTTAATATGAAAAAATCAGCCTTACGTAAAATTAAATTAAACGATGCTAAGAACATTAAAAGATTTATTTAAAAGTTATTTGCAATTATTCACAATTGGTTTCCTGAATGAAAAAAGAATTATAGCAAAATTTGCTATTTTCTACCAGGAACTAATAAGAAATTTATGGAAAAAAGATAGTTATTTCTTTTCTAGAAAAATGACAAAATATATTGAAAAAACTCTAAAATCGTGGTCCGTAACCACAGAAAATCAGTCTCGCGATTGGCGGGGCAACAACCACTTTGGTATCGTCAACATTCTCAACCTGCTCATCAACATAATCATCCTCCTCCAATTCCTCATCTTTACCATCACCATTAAGCAAAGTACTGAAAGATTTATTCATAACTAATGCTTCACTATCGCATAACCACGAGAAAAAAGAAATGATATAATAATAATTATAACAAAACTAGTAATTTGAGACAATGCACTGTAAAAGATGAATGATCTATGGGATCCTTGATCTAACACAGATGGAAATGTGTACGCATAGAAACGAGGCTACCAAGACCTCTATAAAACACTATCTAGAAAATATCATCTTAAGGCAAGGCGATGTTGAAATACAGCTGCCTTGCGGTTTTCATTGTTTTCTTTTATAAACTTTTCGGTATTTTGGGGATAAGGCAAAGCTATATCATGTAGTCTTAAAGTTGTATTTATTGCGCAGTTAACAATAAGTGGTAAACTACAAGTGAGCACTACACGGAAGGTAAGTTTTGATTGAGGAGGAAATCTTTGGCCACTGGATGGCGATAAATAGTTTCATGTGTTAGTCTATCTAAGATAAGAAAATATAAATTAATATCAACCGTGCTCACCAGGAAAGAGCAATGTATTACTCTCTAACCACATCCAGATAACAAAATATTACAAAATTATGTTGCAATGAATCAACCGAACATAAACGATGTATTGCAGTGAATAGTGCATTTATATTTGTATGTTTAAGAGTAAATAACATGAAAGTGGTATAGGATAAGATAAGAGAGAGAGATAGGATTAATATTATTACTGCTTGAAAATATTCCATAAGGATTTATATAACGAGAAATAGTTGTTATTTACTCTAATAAGTATGATACTAATGAACCGATCATTTAGCTTGATTATGTCTATGTCAGCAGCAGCAGAATTTCAGCAGTCATAAAACAAATGAAAGATTGACGAGCTAATAAGTAACGTCACAATAACATATAATTAAAGAACCTGGCAACGTTTTTTAGGGCTACTTACATATCCTTGTTTGTAAAGGTCATTCTCGCAGTATTGCAAAGTGATGTCTGAGATCTGGTCACACTCACCAACTAGCCAAAACAAGAAACAGCAGTAAAAACGAGCCAGATTTGTTACCACTAGCATAATCAATTGAAAACCCAAAATTTATAAATATGTATGATTGTATAAGAGATGATTAGTATTCACGAAAATAATGGCGATTATCTACTTTGTTATTAATGTGTTTTCCCCTAATGATACATGAATACCGTTAAAACTAAAAAGAAATGGACATCATAAAGAATATATATAGATATATATATATATATATATATATATATATATATATATATATATATATATATATATATATATATTGGAATATTTTAGCCAGGTTGTTTTATATAAAGGGCTTCATAAATATATAATAATTTCTCAATTCTACATAAAGGAAAACCAGAAAAATTATATATTTACGAAGCCCTTTATATTTATATATTTTTCTTATTTAGCATTGTTTATAATTGAGAAATTGGTAAACTTGACTGGGTGTCCCGTTTCCAATATAGCTGATTGTCCTGATGGCGTCAAGCCTATTTAATCAATTTCTGCGGTAAATGTTTATGAATTCTGATGATCAATTGCTTCTTCGAACGTCAAGCATATATGCTACCGCCAATACATGAGAATTTATAGACTATGAATGATTTGGAGAGAATTGGCAATTGATCTTTGGCATCCAACCTCATGATTTTCTGTGTAATAAATGTGATATTGACTTTTACACTTGAAAATTTCTCCTTAGTTATTCTATTTAACCACCGGGCAATTATTGAAGCCGGTACGTCACCTCTAAATGTTAAGTTGAGGAAAACGTGCACAGACGGTATCCTTTCTAGTGCGAATTTGATATGGTCTGATGTTGACATCAATGAATCACTATGGTTAGTTGTTCATTAGCATTTTTTCCTTAGAAACCCCAGTTTTTCCTCGACGTTGTGCTAAGAACAGATCTTCCTGATTCTGTTTGCTAGATTTTTAACGAAATTTCTTTTGTAAGATTTTAGCACACCGCTGTTGTAGCGTCTGTACTGCCCGGTGAAAGTGGATTTTCTATGGATGGCCAAAGTCAAATCACCATTTTCTCCTCGAGTGAGTTGAATATCCAGGAAGGGAAAACTATTGCCTTTTTCTACCTCAAGAGTGAATTTGATGTCTGGATCGGCACTATTGGCTTACTTTAGGATTTCGAATGGGTCTGCTACGTCCGGAATGAACAATAATATAACATCTACATACATTTTGTAGAATGCGCACCGGTAAATTTACAATTTAGGCTCGTTTGTTCAAGATGATGCATGCATACAACTGCCAGGAGGGGTGCGATGCAACTTCCCATAGCTATACTATTGATATGGCGGTAAAAATTGCCTTCAAATTTAAATAGCACGTCTTTCGTACATGCCAACGAGGTCTTTGATATCACTGGTGTCAATAGGAAAATCTTGAAACTCAATTTCAATCAGGTTATACAAGATCGTAGTTGTCTAATCTAGTGGAATATACGCAAATACATAAATAATCGAGACAATTTTATATTGTAGGATGTTTTTCTCCTTCAGTTCATCTGTTAGCTCGGAGTCCTTTATGGTTTTCGTGTTTATGATATTTCGTAATGGGTAAAGTATTTTGCAGAGAAATGTAGCTGGTTTTTGTGTTATACACACACACACACAGATATATATATATATTCCATATTTAACCAAATAAATTATTTTAACATGATCAATGTATGAAATAGCCTTATAGAAGACAAATAATAGAATATTCCCAATGATAACAGTAAATAAGGCAACTAAAGGATTACTTACAGGCGACAAAATAATACAAAGACATGTACAAAAGAGTATTTTCATATAAAATACTACGAAGCTCACTTTGAGATCTCTGTGAACAACACCTTTTTCGTGCAAATGTTCTGTAGCTAAGAGAATTTGTTTAATGAGTCCACTGGCGTCCTTTTCAGTGTAGCTACCCTTTTCAACAATTCTATCAAATAATTCACCACCAGTCACTCTAAAAAAGAATGAAAAATAAGGAACATACAATTCCATAACAAGATAATAGTAATCTGCATCTTCGAATGTATCCAACAACTGCACAATATTTGGATGATTCAACCGTCTTAAAACAACTATTTCGTTTTTCAGAGCTTCTTCTCTAGTTTTTGCTTCTATTATATCACGCTCGGATGATTCACTTGAATTACCGACCTTCTTTTTAATGCACTTGACTGCAAAAAAATTTCCTGGTTGTTGTTTATCTTCTGCGAGTCTGACTTCAGAAAAAGCCCCACTATTTTCAAGTAATAAACTGAAATATTACGTTCCAAGGACTTCTTTAAATTCATATCGTTCGATAGAGCTTAGATGATTCATGGCTATGTAATTTTAGCTCCCGCTTTCTAGTTAAGAAACATGATTATCCTATGAAGACATTAGGTAGCAATAAAAGTACACAATCAATTTATTCATGGACAACTATTAAAAATAATTTGTTACATATAAATCAAAAGTGAAGGAACATGCAAAAAAGCTAATTTCAACAGGTTATTAGACCCAAAGAACGTATAATTATTACGTTAACAAAAAATTTCATTCCATTTGACTGTTTTATATTTATTAAACAGATTCTATAAATCTATATATTTAAAAAACTGCTGAAAAAAGTATTTCAAAAATAGTATATTTGCACGAAGTACAACGCTTACACGCGATTTTGTGAGATGTTACAAACAACTTGGCTAAATGGTTTGTGGCCCCAAAAAGATACGTTTTGATATTACAGATAGAGGTGTGGCGGTCGACAAATCACTATAGATGCTCTTTGGTAACGGCTCAAATTAATTCGGCGAAATTTTGTTAAAACTAAATGTTAAATTTAATACGCTGTACTAATAGCAACGCGCAAACATCTGTTGACCAATTTGTGCTAATTCGTATCTATTTTGCCAAAGGGGTTTAAGGAAATTAAGGATTTAGGAATAACGGCTCAAGAACAATTCGCCGACAAATTGCGTAAATGAAATTCAAATTCAATTAAAGCGGCACCAATCAGAAAGAAGCGAAATTTGCCATTAACCAATGGCATGCGAGCTGTCAAATTAAGGCAGTTTAAGTACGGGGAATTTACCATGCCAGTAAGTTGTCACGTTTGCTTTCTGTAATGCGCAATATGTGCGTGCTGTCTGCTATCGCCACCTACGCTGATTTGTGGACTTGCTTCACACACATTGGTAATTTCAGTCAAGCCAATATTGTTGCTGCACAACTAATGAGACAGAGCAACATCTACATTTGATCCCTTAAGTGTGCCAATTACTGAAAATCTACAACGAGAATACTCAACTACTTACTCGACACAGATGTCAAAGCCACAACAGAAGTAACAAAAACCCAGTCAACCAGAGCTGGTCTCAAGTGTCTAGGAGTATTTCTAGACACTGCTACACTAAATGAATTTCTCGGCATTTGCTGGAGAACTAATACAATGGCCATACCCCAACAGAACAATACTGCTCAATCAGCTCCCCAACCGACTTTGCAAATATTTTGAATAGAATAGAATAGAATAGAATAGAATAGAACAGAATAGAATAGAAGAGAATACAATAGAATAGAATAGAATAGAATAGAACAGAATAGAACAGAATAGAATAGAATAGAATAGAATAGAATAGAATAGAATAGAATAGAATAGAATAGAATAGAATATAATAGAATAGAAAAGAATAGAATAGAATAGAATAGAATAGAATAGAATAGAATAGAATAGAATAGAATAGAATAGAATAGAATAGAATAGAATAGAATAGAATAGAATAGAATAGAATAGAATAGAATAGAATAGAATAGAATAGAATAGAATAGAATAGAATAGAATAGAATAGAATAGAATAGAATAGAATAGAATAGAATAGAATAGAATAGAATAGAATAGAATAGAATAGAATAGAATAGAATAGAATAGAATAGAATAGAATAGTATAGAATAGAACAGAACAGAACAGAATAGAATAGAAGAGAATAGAATAGAATAGAATAGAATAGAATAGAATAGAATAGAATAGAATAGAATAGAATAGAATAGAATAGAATAGAGTAGAATAGAATAGAATGGAATAGAATAGAATAGAATAGAAGAGAATAGAATAGAATAGAATATAATAGAATAGAATAGAATAGAATAGAATAGAATAGAATAGAATAGAATAGAATAGAATAGAATAGAATAGAATAGAATAGAATAGAATAGAATAGAATAGAATAGAATAGAATAGAATAGAATAGAATAGAATAGAATAGAATAGAATAGAATAGAATAGAATAGAATAGAATAGAATAGAATAGAATAGAATAGAATAGAATAGAATAGAATAGAATAGAATAGAATAGAATAGAATAGAATAGAATAGAATAGAATAGAATAGAATAGAATAGAATAGAATAGAATAGAATAGAATAGAATAGAACAGAATAGAATAGAATAGAATAGAATAGAATAGAATAGAATAGAATAGAATAGAATAGAATAGAATAGAATAGAATAGAATAGAATAGAATAGAATAGAATAGAATAGAATAGAATAGAATAGAATAGAATAGAATAGAATAGAATAGAATAGAATAGAATAGAATAGAATAGAATAGAATAGAATAGAATAGAATAGAATAGAATAGAATAGAATAGAATAGAATAGAATAGAATAGAATAGAATAGAATAGAATAGAATAGAATAGAATAGAATAGAATAGAATAGAATAGAATAGAATAGAATAGAATAGAATAGAATAGAATAGAATAGAATAGAATAGAATAGAATAGAATAGAATAGAAGAGAATACAATAGAATAGAAGAGAATAGAATAGAATAGAAGAGAATAGAATAGAATAGAATAGAATAGAATAGAATAGAAGAGAATAGAATAGAATAGAATAGAATAGAATAGAATAGAATAGAATAGAATAGAATAGAATAGAATAGAATAGAATAGAATAGAATAGAATAGAATAGAATAGAATAGAATAGAATAGAATAGAATAGAATAGAATAGAATAGAATGGAATAGCTTAGAATAGAATAGAATAGCAAAGAATAGAATAGAATAGAATAGAATAGAATAGAATAGAATAGAATAGAAAAGAATAGAACAGAATAGAATAGAATAGAATAGAATATAATAGAATAGAATAGAGTAGAATAGAATAGAATATATGTATTTGGATTCAAACCACACATATTCTATCAAATAGATAATAATATTGGAAAATGTACAAAATAAGAAAGATATCATATCACATAAATATGTGCAATTAGTCTCATTAGATATGTTAATCTCACAAGTTGTACTGTACAATATATCAACATCAGAAAGTTCGGCTGTAATGAGTAATATTGTAACACGCGGCTCCGTGTTACAACCCAACGAAGGTCAATTTTTACAAACGCTGTGCTCTTTAAGGTCAAATATTCTAACTCTGTCCTTAAACAATATTTCTCTTAGCTGTGATTTTAGGAACAATCTCTTTTAGTCTCAAGCAGTTTCAATCGATATTTATTGAACTGCAATTTTATTTGTAATTAATAGTGTTTTTATAAATAGAGAGAACCGCGCGCGATCCGCGAGGATCACGCGGTGGCCTGTTGTGTCATTGCGGATTTATTTCACTTAATTTAGTGTCCACATAGAAGAATGGATTAATAGTTTGACATGAACTGAAAATATTGCAAGTAGTAAGCTAAAGCTTTGTTAGTTTTTTATCATTGAAATTTTTAAATAATTTACATCTTCATTTTTAATGATAACTTTTAACGATGATTTTTACATGTCATCATATGTTTTAGTCGATGGTATAAATACAATTCTGTTCAGACATTTGTGTAACAATAACCACTTGTGTATAAAACATTTTACTTTATAAACTTAAATCACTTTTATTTTGCCGTCTAGAAGACGGACAATTTAGCTTAAGTGTGAATGGCATTTAAATCATATTTTTGCATAAAAACCATTTTACAGCTGACAAACATATATTCAATTTTGACTAACTGAGAATAGTGTTTAAGATATAATTTTACATTAAAAAATCTGTATTATTACCATCCAACTCCTTCAATTCAGATTAACAGTGAATTATATATATGTGCTACATTGTGTGTAATATATACATGAAACCTTTCTTCGGCCTTCTAATATTAACCATCTGAAAAGGAACAGACTGATTGAATGCTCGGGTAGTAATAATAGCAACCATTGATAAGTAGTAGGGGTACAAAATCAGGAACGAGATAGCAACAGCAAAAAGTACCCCTACAATATATTCATTATTAAAATAGAAAAAAGGTCGACAACTACTAATATTCTCTCTATGTGGAAACATGTAATTACATTAGATGAGAAAAAGTTAGATGCATTAATTGTATTCATAGATATCTCAAAAGCCTTTGACTCTATATCTTTTGATGCTATTTTGAATGCGATTAATTTATTGAATATTGATCCGAATATTTTTAAATTACTTAGATACTATTTATATAATCGAAGAATGAGTATTCAAGTAAATGATTTGATTTTTAATTCGAAAAGGGTAACAAGTGGAGTTCCACAGGGATCAAGTTTGGGGCCAATTTTATTTAAAATTGTATTTGCACATTTAGAAACTAAAATCCCTAACGGTCGAGTTTGCAAATTCGCTGATGATTTAAAAATAATCTTTCCAATTGATCCAAATAATGTCGAATTCTCCAAAAATAATGTGACACTAGATTTGTATGATTTAAGTAGATACTTGTTAACACTAGGGCTGAGAATAAACAGTAAAAAGACGAGAGCTTTAAAAATAGGTAACAGAACTGATTTCAATTATGTTTATTTTCATGATGCTGAGATTAATGATGTTTTTGAGATTAAACTTATGCAAGAAATTAAGGATTTAGGCATAACTATTCATTGTACGGCTTCTGCTGAGAGACATATTGAAAGGATAGTAGGCATTGCCAAGAACAGATGGGCACTAATAAATAGAAATATTTTATCGAGTGAAATAAAATATAAAATGTTTATAATATGGATTAGACCGATATTAGAATATGCTGCTGCTACTTGGAATCCTTTAACAAAGGGTTTGTCTAATAAGATAGAAGCTGTACAAAGAAAAGTTGCGAAACAAATAAGTCCTATCTCCTGCACTATATATGCCACTAGATTACAGTTTGTATCACTGCATCCTTTATGGTTTCGGAGGATGTGCTATTGCATAAAAGTTTTCCATTTGAACCAGTGGACTGGTGCCTATATGAATCCAATAAGAAAGAGTCATGAAGTTGGAACTAGATCTGGTCATTTTGCAATATCTCCACCATTGGTGGGGAATGTTGCGAGCAAGCTATTCTCTTTTTCAAAAATTTTCAAAATTTACAATCAATTGCCAAAGGGGCTTAGAGAAACGCCTCCATCTAAAATGTCTCTTAAATTTTTATCTACCGAACTAGAAAAAGTGTTCAATCCTGCTGATATTTTTAATTTTGATTATGATAATACTTTCTCGTGGTTAAATAAAAGACAGGATTAATTGTTTTTCAGCAGCATAACTTCTCGAGATTCTATCTTCAAGTTTTGTACTATTAAAACTGAAACGTTATGCATTACATATCATGTTAATCAACAATACATACAATCAATTATTAGTCATGGTTCCCTTTTTTGCATAATGTTACACTTGAATAATACATTAAATTTTTCTATTTTTGATGATGAATCTATCACTCTTTATAACCGAACTTTCTGATGCTGATAAATTGTACAGTACAACTAATTGCACATATTTATGTGATGTGATATGTTTTTATATTGTACATTTTCTATTTTTATTATTTGATGGAACATGTAAGGTTTGAATCCAAATACAGATTTTCTATTCTATTCTATTCAAGTCAACCCACCAATGGTGGGAATGTTGCGAGCAAGCTACTCTCTTTTTCAAAAATTTACAAAATTTACAATCAATTGCCAAAGGGGCTTAGAGAAACGCCTCCAACTAAAATGTCTTTTAAATTTTTATCTACCGAACTAGAAAAAGTGTTCAATCCTGCTGATATTTTAAATTTTGATTATGATAATACTTTCTCATGGTTAAATAAAAGACAGAATTAATTGTGTTTCAGCAACATAATTTCTCGAGATTCTATCTTCAAATTTTGTATTATTAAAACTGAAATGTTATGCATTATATCATCTTGTTAATCAACAATGCATACAATCAATTATTAGTCATGGTTACCTTTTTTCTTACAAACTGTTATACTCGAATTATACCTTAAATTTTTCTAATTTTGATGAAGAATCTATCACTCTTTACAGCTGAACTTTCTGATGCTGATAAATTGTACAGTACAACTAATTGCTCATATCAAATCTAGATTGTGGCGCGCGGTTTGACATGGCTCCGATTTTGTCGCATTCCGATATGGAAAAAATTGTTATGGATCTTCAGAACTCCATGGAATTGATGAAGAATGAAATGTCCATATTGAAGAATGATTCAATTGTGAATGCAAAAAAATTGGAGCAAGTGGTGAAAAATAATGAAACTTTAAGTGCGCGTATAGTTGAACTAGTTGAACAGAATGAGACATTACTTGTGAAGTTAGACAAGTTACAGACTGATGTTCAACCATGGATTGATTTGGCCGATTTAACTGTGGAAGGTGATATGCTAGTTAAAGATAAATCATCTGGTGAAGAAATGCTAAATATATTAGCAAACGAAGTTTCAGCACGTAATAGCAAACAGGATCAATTAGTTTTATTTAATCTAGATGAAGATGCCGATGTGAAAGACGTCGAGAAATTAAATACTTTAATAAAAGGAGAAACGCATGCAGCTATAACTAAATGCTATAGGGTGGGGAAACGAGCTGATCGTCCAAGGTCTGTAATTGTAAAATTATCAAAAAGGCCAACAAATATGCAATTAGAATCTATCAATAAAAAGAAAGAGGTGAATTTGAGCTTTTACAGCATATTTATTGGACGGGACAAAACGTTCCTCCAACGGAAATTGGCAAAAGTAAAAAAGTTAAAGAACAATCAGGAACGGAAACCGCCAATGTCTGATGAAGCTGTTAAACGGAATCAATCGAGTGAGACTGCAACATCAAAAAACGATGTATCGTTATTAACTGTTGTGGACAGAGGGGGGAAAGGAAGTATGGCCTCGAGGCCCGTGAAAAGAATAGTAAAGAAGCCATCAAGGTTGAATCAGTAAAAGTCGACACTTGTTTAGATAAGTCGCTTTCTACATTTACTCTATTTTATGCTAACTCTCGAAGTGTTAAAAATAAGAACTTTTTACTGTGTAATTTTATTATAAGTAACAATTTCGATTTTATAATATTATCCGAAACTTGGCTTAACAAGGATATTAAAAACCATGAATTTGATATTCCTCACTATTCTTTATTCAGAAAGGACAGATCGCTGGATAAAAGAGGTGGAGGAGTACTCATTTATTGTAAATCTGTATTTAAGGCGAAAATTTTACATACTAGTGATGATAATGCTATCATTGATTTCTTATCTATACAATTTGATAATCTGATCTTAACAGCGGTTTATAGACCGCCGTATGCTACTTTATTTGATGATCAAACATTTACCAATTCTTTTCAATCTATCTTTGACTGCCATGGCTATAATGTAGTGGTAGGTGACTTTAATAAGTTACAGGACTGTGAATTATCCAATTTTTTTCTAACCATGATCTCAAGCAGATTATAAATGAATCAACTAGAGGTTCGCAATGCTTAGATCATGTATATTTAGAAATTGAAATGGTGAAATCGCACAGTTATGATGTTGTCAATTATTTCAAAGAATTGGACCATAAACAAATTATTTTACAATGGAAATTCTTGAGTGGCATAACACAGAAACTAAGTTATGAAAATGCACACGTGCACTGTTCCAGAATCAACTGGAATTTCTTTAGAGAATTAAGCATACTGATTGATTATGAGAGTTTTTGTTTCTTGAATACTGATGAATTTGTTTCTTCTGTTTCATCGTTATTATCTGTTTTATTTCAGGCATCTACGTTTACGGACATTATACCGAAACGGATTAATAGGAAATTGTGTAAACTAAGAATTAAACGAGATAATATAATAAAGTGTAGTCTTATTAATAGTATTAAACAAATGAGGTTAGATTCCATTGATAACGAAATTAATTCATCACTGCTAATAATTCGTCAAAGATCAGAACGAATTATTTTGGCCAAAATGAAGAGTAATCCTCGATTAGGATTTAAACTCCTCACAGATTACAGTAAATACAAGGAAAAGTTAAAGCTTATACTACCTGTGGATAAAACTGAGTCTGGATTTCTCTGTGAATTGGAGGAAGTATTTGTCAATTTGATATGCAATCCACAGAATGAGAGAACTTTTATAGAACTATCAGATCCTTTGGGAGGCCAGGAACCAGGACTTGTTATTGACAGTGATGAATTGATAAAATTGATGTTAAAAATCAAATCAAAAAAACAAAAAGATCACCTTGGTATTTCGATTGATAATCTGATTCAATTACCCTTAACATTTAGGAATGCACTCTGCAACTTTATAAATAGAATTTTGAAGGATGGGAAATTACCAATCGATATATTAACGATTGTAGCTAAGCCGTTGCCAAAAGTTAGTAAGCCAACGTGCGCCAGTGATTATAGATTAATCTCTATTATCCCTTCGTTTTTGAAGATAATAGAACGATTGATACTAGATCATTTAGAACGTATGTTACCGGCTGATTTTGACTTATGTCAACATGGCTTTACGAAAGGTAGATCGACAACTACTAATATGCTTTCCATGTGGAAACATGTAATCACATTAGACGAGAATAAGTTAGATGCATTAATTGTATTTATAGATATCTCAAAAGCTTTTGACTCTATATCTTTTGATGCTATTTTGAATGCGATTAGTTTGTTGAATATTGATCCGAATATTTTTAGATTACTTAAATACTATCTATATAATCGACGAATGAGTATTCAAGTAAACGATTTGATATCAAAATCAAAACGAGTAACGAGTGGAGTTCCACAGGGATCAAGCTTGGGGCCAATTTTATTTAAAATTGTATTAGCAAATTTGGAAACTAAGATCCTTAACGGTCGAGTTTGCAAATTCGCTGATGATTTAAAAATAATCTTCCCAATTGATCCAAAGAATGTCGAATTCTCCAAAAATAATGTGACTTTAGATTTGTATGATTTGAGTAAATATTTGTTTACACTAGGGCTGAGAATAAACAATAAAAAGACGAAAGCTTTAAAAATAGGGAACAGAACAAACTTTCATTATGTTTATTTTCATGATGCTGTTATTAATGATGTGTTTGAGATTAAACTTATGCAAGAAATTAAGGATTTAGGCATAACTATTCAATGTACAGCTTCTGCTGAGAGACATATTGAAAGTATAGTAGGCAGTGCCAAGAAAAGATGGGCACTAATAAATCGAAATATCTTATCAAATGATATAAAACTTCAAATGTATATAATATGGATTAGACCGGTACTAGAATATGCTGTCGCTACCTGGAATCCATTAAAAAAGGGTTTGTCTAATAAGATAGAAGCTGTACAAAGAAAAGTTGTGAAACATATTAGTCCTATTTCTTGCACTATATACGCCTCTAGATTACAGTTTGCGTCATTGCAATCTCTGTGGTTTCGGAGGATGTGTTATTGTATAAAAGTTTTCCATCTGAACCAGTGGACTGGTGCCTATATGACTCCGATAAGAAAGAGTCATGAAATTGGAACTAGATCTGGACATATGGCAATATCTCCTCCTTTTGTGGGGAATGTAGCGAGCAAGTTATTCTCTTTCTCGAAAATCTACAAAATTTATAACCAATTGCCGAAGGGGCTTAGAGAAATGCCTCCATCTAAGATGTCTATTAAAACTTTATCTACTGAACTTGAAAAAGTCTGCAATCCTGCTGATATCTTTTATTTTTTTGATTATGATAATACTTTCTCATGGTTGAATAAAAGACAAGGATAATTGTTATCGGAAACAGATTTTATTGAGATTTTTATTTCCAAGTTTTGTATTATTATAATTGAAATGTTATGCACTATATCTTCAAATTAGTTAACATTACATACAATCAATTGCTAGTCATGGTTCTCTTGCATAATGTTACACTCGAATTATACCTTAATTGTTCCTAATTTGATGATGTATATATTATTCTTTTCAGTCGAACTTTCTGATATTGATATATTGTATTGTACAACTAGTGAGATATACCTATCTACATGAGATTAATTGCACAATTATTGTGATGTGATAATTATTTTAATATATATTGTACAATTTCCAATTTTATTATTTGATGGAATATGTGTG
>JAQBSW010009936.1:0-26487 GCA_029291075.1 Eudiplozoon nipponicum | reverse complement strand
TGGTTTTTTCGTCAAGCTTTCAACCTTCATTTAAATAGCTGCTATCAGCAGTCGCGCAATTAATGATTGTGTAATTATTAAACGTTTTAGCTTGTAATAAATTTTTCACATTATGGACTACTGTTTTCCTCAATTCTGCAGCAATTTAGTGGCAATTGTTTATAACTTTTTAAGTCTTTATGTGTCTCTAATTTGAGTCTTACGGACATTTTGGGCTTCTATTCATGAGTTGCCTCAAATGATAATAAATGTTGTCTAACAAATTAATTTATTTTCTATGATATTTCGAAGTGCAAATCAAGGACGACTAGTTGTATTTACTCATTTTCCTATATCAATAGCACACACTGTTATTATAATTCTCCATTTAATACTTTATGCAATTGTACCACCCACAAAGTATGTTTAATCAAAGCTATAAACAAGATCGTGAACTTATTGCAAGACAAAATCAGTTAAATGACAAATAGGATATTCAAAATAAATATTCCTTTTCTACAACCTGTTATCCATGTTAGATTAAATATTTAAATTGTGAACTTCTGATATCATGCGCAATGAGAGGAAACTTACGCCTTAAATGCTCGATCGCACTGTTTACGTGAATGACAGACAACACGACTAAGTCGTTCTTTCTCCTCGATATCCCGCATGTGTCGCTGCTGTACCTGTTGTTCTAATTTACTTTGCATCCAGGCCCGGAAGTTGGCTTTACGGCGATGTTCCTCTTCAATCTTTATGGTAAATGAACAATTTGTATGTGAAGATGATGGAAAGTTACTTATAAGTATATTATGGAATAACAGAAAACTGTCGAACAGACTGTTTGCATAAACAGCACTTAATTTTGCTTTTCTGACAAATTTTAAAAAGTTAAAACGGATTTTAAATGCTTTTGGTTGGTTTAAGAAAGCAAAAAACATACAATGCAACTAATCAGATCAGTTGCTCAAAATTACGACCGGAAACAACAAAACAGAAAATATGTAAACACTATGTGATGATTGTATACCTCTAAAAATATACAACCAACTAGGTTTAAGAATTCATTCAGCTCCCATGACGTCTTTCAAGGTAGATTTACTTAGCTCTGATATATGTGTCCAAACATTAACTAACAGACAAAATTTAGAAGAGCTGCGTTAAAAGGCTCTGAGCAGGATTGTCGCAATATGGCAGGCAGCTCTTATTGAGATGTCACACAGCCAAGCAAGGTGTATAAACAAGAAATTTATTTTATTCAAATCTACGAATCCAGTTTTACAAAGAATCTTGGAATGCTGGAGATATTTCTTAACATTTTAATCCTGCCATCGAATGTCACCAACTCCAAAATAAAGCCCGTAAACATTTTAAAAAATGAAGAAGATTAATAAAGGAAAATTTCCGTTTAATAATTTGTAAAAAATAACTAAATTTATTTGAACCTAGTATATTCTGAATTTTACTGGCTAAATCCTCAATGACACCACTTCCATTTCAAATTCAATGCACTTATATGCTTTCCCTGCATGCATAAATCCGACTGCAGTTTCGTTGTCCATAGAGCGTCTTCTGTGGTTAGCTCATTTCTGATATTGCATTTTGTAATTATATTAAGTTCTACGTCTGGAAAACATACGTGCGAGGTTTCAACTGTAGGTTGCTCAATTGTAGACATTTACTAACCATTTGACTTCAAACAATCGTTTAAGTTGCAATGTCCTACCATTCGAATAAGTAACAGTCTGGTAGATCGGTATGCGTAAATTATTGGAAAGTTTGCGCATGCATATTGATAAATAACATTGAAATCAAAATTAAAATCTGTTATCTGGCTCTTGTTGTGCCCATTAAGGTGTTTGCATCAACAGTATTAAATTTTCCTCGCGTATTTAGACTTCCTGTTTCGGAAGCCTATAATAACGGAAATCACATCTCAAAATCTATTTAAAATCGCGAACAGTAAAACGAAGTTTCAGAGAACGAGAAAGATGATTATCTTCCATATCAAAATGTATTAACAAAGGAAGATGCCAATGCTAGTTTAAATATAACAGTTTACTGTAAACCTACCTTCACTGCATAGTGCTTTCATTATAGAAATTTGGAAGGTTCTTATCAAGAATTGCCAGATTGGTCAATCCACATTCAAGAGCTGACGAATATACAAAAGCAAAAATCTATCTAAAGTTCCATGACTATCCATGACAGTTAATTTAGTCAATTATTAAAAGAGGAGATCAAAAGAAACAGAAGTAATTAGAACCAGAAAAGAAAGCAATTTAACTGAACATCCAATGTAAAGGGGATTTTGTTTCCAGCACAAGAAAATTGAAGCGTCATTAACAAACACATTTACTGCAGCTAAACGTATTTTTAATTTATGGTAACACATTTTTCTTTATCAGCATCTAAAGAGAAGCAGCGCTTAATATCGACTACAAATATTAATTACCAATACACAAGGCGCATCTTGTCGATGATGAAATGTAGGCAAATCAACCAGAATATCAACCAGAACATTGCAACTTAAAAGCCTCTATCAAATCAAATAGTAAATACACGTCTACATGAGCGCATCAAATAATTTAAACCTCACATTTATGTTCTTCAAACGTAGCATTTAAAATAATGAATAAATGAAATAACAGAAATGAGTTAGTCACATACGAAGCTCTATAGGTAAAGAATGCGTAGCCGGATTAAATCAAGCAGGGAAAGAAATTTGAATTAGAGCAGATGCACGCAATTGATTGCTTGTTTCTTTATCTCACACTTTTTCTACATTTACGTTTGCTGTTATTTTTCGCTTTCAAATATATATATATATATATATATATATATATATATATATATATATATATATATATATATATATATATATATGTTAATCTGTAAAAGCTATGAATGGATATGGGAAAGAAACTGTTCTTGTATCTGATAAGTATTTTTTTTAATTTCTACACATGGACAGGATTCTAGGTTTTTTATACATTCATTTTTTACAAAGTATGCAATTTTACGCGCACAATTCATAATCGACTCAAAATTAAACATAAATTTTGTTTTCCGAGGGTCGTGCGTATGTTTAAAAATATAATACTGTCAATTAAAGAAAAATTAACAAAAAGAGCAGCCCAAAATTTAAAAAATATGAGGTGATATTAAATTAAATGCACAGTTACGAATTATCGTCCGAAAAATTTCCACACATTTATGATCGAATTTTTCACGAGCAGAATTAAACTATGAAATCGTTACCTGACTACTTAAATTAATTAACCTATCATTAATCTGGGCTTTGAAAATGGAAATTAAATTATTTTCGCTAGCAGCAGCATATCTATGGATAAGTAATCAAATCACGGGCTTTTGAATCTTTCAAAGTCCCTTTTAGTTCACTTTTTAGGTAAACAATGGTCTTTCTTAAGTTCTACTCAATGAAATATTGGTGCCTTATGAAAATAAGCTGCTTTATTTTCCGCCTTACGCGATAAGCCTAATCGTTTATTATAAAAATTAAACTAATATCCTTGGCATTTTGCATCCCGTAAATGAGAATATTGGCTTACAATATACATTGAATTATAAAAGTTAGTGTTCGTTGGATTGAAATCTTAAGTGACAAATCATTCACTACTTTGTATAAATTATAAAGTGCTTCCTTACAAAGTAGCTTAGTAATTCGAATTTTAGGAATACGAACAAATTTGGTTTCTGATAGATCTTTATATTCTTAGGCTCTCAATATTTAATTTTACTTTTGGCAATCCTGAACTATTTGGATGTCTTGGTTAATTCTGCCGTATTGGTATATACTATTTTAAAACGCTTGGGCGTGAAACGCAGTTCTTCCTTCATATATGCATATTTTTTTTAATAATAAATGTAATATTTTTATATTACTCAAAGTAAAATAGTATGTGAATGCTCTAGTAATTTATATGCAATTCTAATGCGAAAATTGAAAAAATCGAATGAAATGTGTAGAATACTTATTAATGTTTTCCATTTCATAAACATTCGGAGCCACGCAGTGCATTGACTACATGTAATATACGAAAGTTTGCACTAGTAATATTTTATCGTCAATTTATTTTACAGTGTGTATGTGTTGGTAAGGCTAATATTTAATGGTAAAAAATTAAGACAAAGTGTTGATCAACTTATAACTTTGCTTCAAAACTGGATTTTTCATGTCCAGCATACATGTTAATTATTTCTAGGCTAAGGTGCTTTATTCTGGCAAAACGATGAATTAACTCCAGGTAGCCCGATTTAATTGGCATTAAATAAAACATAATCCTATGCAAAAGTGCAGCAGCAATGTTTATACAAGAATACGTTTTTCGTGACAAAGTCATCTTCCGGATACAAAAAAAGATTATAGAAATTTGTTATTAAAATGATTTTAATGCTTCCATATCAATCGCATTTGGATTAACATACGCAGTGTGCTAATTTTTCAAACAGCATAAATGAATGCGAGACATTATATTGTCAATGGTAAAGGCTACACATTATAATATTATTCAAGGACAAACGTTCAATTTTGGATTCACGTTAAAACGTTTTTATTAATTAATAAGTCTAGTGAAATTTAAAATTTTACAGGATGTGCCAGATTGCAATGTCATATATCTTTATATTAAGGCAAAGAAAAATATAGTTTTTACTGTTTTCTAAAAAGAATTAAGATATCAAATGCTTTACATATAAGCCTCAGGAGCAAAGGAATGCGTAACAGTTACAGTAATATGAAAAAAACCAAACAAAATGGTTCAGTTAGCGTTTTAAATGCAATTCCTTGTCTAGGTGACGTAATACATTTTATGATCTACTTATGGAAAACGAAATAAAATGTAAAGTCATAAAATAACATTTGTATAAATTATTCGATAGACCCAATTTGTTTTTGTTCAGAGCCTATTTACATAATAATTCGTAATAAAATGATGTCACGTCCATTAAGTGGTCTATAATAGACCATAACATATTATGCTAAATTAAGCCAAATCTGATGCAATAAAAGTCCAAAAAATCCAATGTTTAATTTCCTACAAATCACAACATATTGTTAATGGAATAGAAAAAAATTAAAAAAAGCATACCTCACGTTTTCGACGATTTTCCATTTCTGTTTTTTTTCGTTGTTGCATTTCTTTTCGCCTTTCCAACTCCTTCTGCGTTTTTTGTTCAATCCACGCCTAATGTAATGATAGAAAACATTGTAGTGCTATATTAATAAAATAAAAACTGCGAATGCTCGCTACCTAAACTTTGAATAGGCATTTACTCGTAGAGCGCTAATATGTCATATAGTTGTATTTTTGTAATGAATATCGAGTAATAAATTATTTGCTTATTTTAAGAATAACTATGCTTCAAGAACTGCCGCTAAGTTTTACAAAATAAAAAAAATTAAATTTGTCCCTTCTGCTGCTCCAAAAATCCTCAGAAGATGCTTTGTTTGCCTGTTGCAAACATTACAAAACCAGTTTAGTAGCTGACGTAACATCAAAATGCGGCTGAATGAAACTGGT
Organism: Eudiplozoon nipponicum; assembly: GCA_029291075.1. Classification (NCBI taxonomy): domain Eukaryota; kingdom Metazoa; phylum Platyhelminthes; class Monogenea; order Mazocraeidea; family Diplozoidae; genus Eudiplozoon; species Eudiplozoon nipponicum. The sequence goes on along the minus strand of JAQBSW010009936.1, from coordinate 20,962 downwards.
CGGCTAGTATATTGTTCTCTGGAATAATGTCACAGGATGCTCAATTGGTTATGACCTAAGCCAAACTGAACATTTAAATCGATTAACTACGCTGGTCAAGCGCTGGAGCATATGACGAACTATTATCAAGTCTTCGAAGCAACACCAAAATTGAATGTTAGTAATATATGCAAGAAATAATCAACCGATTTGCATAATTTGCTAAAATAAACAGCAGCATGGACAGTAAGCTTGGGAATGTCCATAAAAAACCTATTAGTTTTGTCTCACTTGAAAACTTAAGAAAACAAAATCCTTGATAACTAGTAGCTTGGCGCCGCATAGCAAGAACTCTGGCTCCGGATCAATGTTCACTATAGTGATCATTTTCGATGTGCTTAACTTCAGACTGTATCATAGGAGCACTTTTAGAACACAACTCATTTTTAAACTTATGTTCTACCATGAAAAGTGAAACTTCAGCCTATTCTAAGTCTGGGAACTTGCTAATAACACGGATTTCCATTATGAGCAGCAATGAGTTAGGCTTTGCAAAGGCAGTATTCACGGCAAAGTATAAATAGTAAAGAACAACATGATCTTCTTGAAGACCACCGGTGCCAATTTGTAACGGTTCAAAGTGTCCATACTAATGCAAATACAGGACTATGTATAATAACAGGCTACAAGCTATCAATGATTATTTGTCCGTACGCCATCAAAAATGAGAGATCGCCACTAGATCGTGTGTGATACGAAATGGAGAGCTGCAGAGTAGCTTCAAAAAACAACGAAGATGGGATATATATAACAAGCAGCGAAATTTTTGTAGTGCACACATACCGTTTAAAATCGAAACTCTGTATAGGTTAGACGAATTCGGTTCACTCGCTCTCTCGAATATGACTAAATATGATAGAATTGGCCAGCGTTCGATGAAACACGGTACAGACAAATATGAGCTCATATGGTAAGAGTGCAGTTGTCAACTTTATGTGGACGAAAACCACTGCGGAACATTTCCAGCTATATAGGACGAATATTTCTTCCTCTAGATGTCGGCAATGGGATACTCTTCAAGCTCAATTCAACCGAACTTGTTATATTCATAAGTGGGAAAATTGAGTCAGGTGGCTTAGTTGTCTTTTATAGGACTGCACTTTTCGACTTCATCATCCCACGTAACAGTTTAGATTTTCTTTTCGTCCCAACGTAAATTATTCAAATGTTCGTCAACCTCACCATTTACAATATGTGTTAATTTGATGAATTTTGCACTTGCTTTATAAGCTTCGCTTCAGTAAATGCTAGAGCTCGTGCGAGATAGGTAGAATTGTCAATACAGAAACATCAACACTGTCTATAACTCATTAGCAACATGAAAGTTGTGATGTCCTTCATCCAGACGATAGCAAAAGCGATTGAATTACAAATCTTATGAACACGCGTACGACATCCGATTAACCTCGCATGAAACGCCGCGCGTGAGACAATTCCTGTGGTAGTGGCGATAAAAAAGATGTTTTAAGATTTGATCATCAGATGAGAGGCCGAGGGTGGCTTGAGCTCTTCCTTTATATTCTATTGTTAATTTTAGCTACGCTGTTGACTGCTGTTATAGGTAGTCCAGTAGAAACATAGGCGTCCTGGAAATCCCTCTTCACGTGTGTATCATATTTCAGTAAACATATATTCAAATTGACTACAGTCGGCTGAATGGAGCGGAATTTTAATCTGACACTGATAGCCAACAGAGTGATCAGATTCATTGGATGACTCAGAAGAAAACCCGTGGCACGGTGTCATGTTCTTGATAGTGTAAAACCATGTTCTAATTATCAGAGTAGGGTCAACCTCAGTACGATGACATATAAACCTCCGTTCTGCACTGAGTACTTCGCTACGCCTTTTATCATTATGCGAAATGTGGTGTTGGAGAATTGAGGTTACCGTGGCCTAATTAAGGTTAAGGGGAAAATTGGAATGCCAAAATATAATTCAATGCTATTTTTAGCCATGATAAATCTTCCTACAGCAGTCTTGACCTTGTTTGGTGCTGAAATCATCAGCATTTCCTAGGACATTCATAGGCTGCTCAAGGTCTACAATAATATCATATAGCTTTACATAGAAATCATTCTTTTGATTAGTAGACTAGTTATGGATTGACAGGTATTTTTTGCGAATTCAAAACGATGTTGCCATCCCTGTACATCTATAAGTTTAAACGAGAACATATAGCTTTCACAATCAGAAAAACTATTGCTTTTTCATTCCCTGAACAAAAATGTAAAAACTGTTTGTGGCTTAATTGGTGCACAAGGATCAGCAAAGTCTGCTGGATACCCACCACGCGTATTTCGGTGTGTTTCGCCAGGCACATTCCTTCCGCGGATCTCTTGAATTTGAGGAGGGCTTTTTACGAATACGACCACAGAAAGGAAGAGGCCAAACATAGATCAACCCGTCCCAGACACAATATTTCAAGTTTATGCAGTGCATGCTAACTTTCCAAATAAACTGATGACGGTAAGAAATGCTTCCGGAATGTAAATGGCCATAAAATGTTGCATTACATTTCAATAAATGAAAAAAATCGACAGTGGTAAATTGAACATATCAAGCTCATTTAATCTTTTCCATAACCAAACAGATTTAAGCATAATTCAGATTTAAAAGATATTCTAAAACTTCTTTTGTTCAAAAATATTACCCTATATTTTTGGAAGCTATACATCTGCCGCTTCTTAACAGTTTCTGGGGTACTGATAACAGTTATTATGGTTTTCTATAATTTTTTTACAAATTAAATTCTATGTTATTCAGCTAGAACTTTTCCAAATTCCTTGCTTTAATTTAAGTTTTAGCCAAACATTCAGATGCCAGTCGGTAACATTCAGCAAATGCCATTGCCATTTCTTTAACGTTGCTGGCTGTTCAAAAGATGATGTTATAACCGTTTAATTAAGGAGGCGTCTAGGCAAATTTCAAAGAGCATCTACATTTCATTCACAATTTTGCTGCTGATTTGTATTATTTAAAAATGAAATTATGAGTTCTGGGCCTCAAATTTAACAGTAGTACAAGCCAATTTTCGCAGTTGGGGTAATGGAGAGTAATTCTATGTAATATCTATTCTCGACGAAGTAAGTAATTAAAGAAACTGTTTCGTTTAAAAATATTTTACCTAAACCGAATATCATGTCTGCTGTAAATCCTAAAGGAGAAAGTAATGGATAATTGTGGCAATAAATGTTTGCCTAAAAAAAACAGAATAAAATTAGAATAATTCATAAAATATAGTCTTGGGTTTATTGTTTTGGTAGACATCCAACTTCAATTTTATTGTTTAAATCAGGGTTGCGATCTGGATATAAACACCTGATCCATTAAGTACATAAATTTGACAGTATAAACTAAGAAATGTATAGTGTAGAAAAGGCAACTCATCTAGTATACCGATTTTGTTTTTATTGGAAACTGTTCACGTTCTGTCCAGAATCTGCCCTGTACAGTGCACAAACCAAGGCATTTTTGCTCATAAATCTGCTTCTGTAAGCACTGAGTCACCCTGCAGCACGCTATGTCCAATTTTCAGCTATATGCTAGCTAATAAGAGTTAAATACAGTTTGTTGCGGAGACCTAATATATATGCACGAATGTATTAGGTGTTGCGAACCTAGTAACAAATTAGTTCAGTTGTGAGCAGAAGGATAAACCAAAGGCAGCATGAACGGAAAGTATAATCTCATGCACATTCGTTTCGTGCTTACTGGAGACTCATCAGTAGGAGCCGGTATTACGCCCTTTAACCACTATATATTTGGTAGAAGAATGTGGAATAATAGGACGGTACAATCTCCTAGTAGGAGATTGGTTTATCATTCTGGTCACAACTGAACTAATTTGTTACTAGGTTCGCAACACCTAATACATATTTGCATATTATAGCTAATGTTTCTTAGACTTTCCTTTTGTTGGACTCTTTATGGAATCTACATAAACCTTCAGTTCCAAATAACGAACTCAAACATGTCATTATAGAACAGACAACACGCTACTTGAGTAAGTGTTTATGAATTGAACATTTATATAAGTAAACAAACATTGATTGCGCGGGCGGTAATAACAATTATTTAAATCAAGGATGCGGTCCTGTTATAAACAACAGACCCATTATATAAATGCATTTTTCAGTATCAAATGTGTATAATTTCATTTAAAAAGGACAATTCATTAAGTAGACCGAATTTCATCCTTATTAGCATCTCTTCAAGCACTAACCAGAGTTTGACTATTTGGCGTCTCTTTAGATATAACGTTTCAACTAACCACAACTGGGATTGTATTTGTATTCTCAGGTTCATGCAGATGTTATCGGGTTTGCGCACTATCCGCAGAAAATTCTGGACAGTACATGAAGAGTTCCGAATAAGGACAAAACCTTGTATACTGGATACATCGCCTTTATTAAATTATACAATGCTTTGTTTATACTCGCCAATATTTATAATATATATATATATATATATATATATATATATATATATACATATATATATATATATATATACATTATATATATATATATATATATATATATATATATATATATATATATATAATAGACTGGCATTAAAAACAAGATCACAAACTTGATTTAAATGATATTATAAACATCTGCACACCTGTGTTCGTTTAATTATTTTAATGTTGAATTATATTGTCAAGTGAAATTACGCTATTTTAAACAATGGTTTTAGGATATTTGCGTCTTTTGGTAAACATATATATATAACTATTAGAAACATTAAACTTAATCCGTTTTTTCTAAGACGATTACGTACATTAGTCTTATTATTCTAGAAGGATCTTCAAATATAATTTGGTCCATTAATTTCAATACATCAAGAATAGGTGTATTTCGTTTTAAAGTATTTATTAAATCAATAAAAACTTGCCGATAATTTTGCCTAATAAATGCAGGAATTTTCTTACGATGTAAATAACAATTATTGAAGAATTGAAATAGTGACCCAACATGAATTGTCGATTGAATTAAGCCATTATGAGTGGTAGTGATAAGATACTGTTAATAAAAATATTCAAAAATATTAATTTTTACAACAGAATTATGAAGATTAAAAATTGAGACAATTATTTTTGATAGGATTCTTTTGACCTTGAGGGTAGTGAAACGAATAATAATAATGATGATGATTATGAATAAAATTCGGATGAATCTACAGATGACGATATCGATAATTATAATTATATGAGTCACGGAAATAAGGTAAAAATGAAATATTTTAATAAGCATTACAGTGACTGCTTTCATAAAATTATAAGCAAGGTTAAACCTAGGACTGTGGTTATGTTTACGGTCACATGTTATATTATGGAAATAATTGCAAATGACTCTAAAAGTTGGATGTCCTTCTGCGAAACAAATTGATGATGAAGATATTGGAAAATGAAATGAATAATATAGAAAATGATGGTAGAATTACGGTAGCGTTTAAGTTTATCGCAACATTGGGACTACAAATTTGGGTTACAATAAACGCGATAACTAATGGTATGTTATGCTAGATAAGTAAAACAAACTACTAGAGACAATTAACGTGCGGTGGCTTTAACTGTTAATGAATTTTCCTAATTAGGAGACACATTTTTAGGCTTATAATGAAGGATATATTGAGAAAAAAATCGGATAAACATTTAATCAGTTTAAATATCTTTGATTCCTTCAAAGTATTCATATGGAGCACTTAAAATTACTCTACAGTTTTGCGGTTAAAATTTTTATTTCTAAATGGTTTATCAAAATTTGTTTGCATAGTTGAATTTAGTTTAGTATTATTTAAATGAAAAGACTAGGCCGTTTGTATGCAATTAAGTTCACTTTGCTGTGGTAAGACACCGAGAGTTCCCAAAACGGTAGATATATTTGTTAAAGTTAGGGACTTAGGGTAAATTACGTTAAGGTCCGAATCCGATCTTGCCATAAAACAGGAGCCTAGCTATAATAGGCGATGTGTAAAAAAATCGACATTAGTCACCATATTGTTGATAAAAGCAATAAGTTTGACAATTTTGTTTTTAGTGAAAATTGTCGCATAGACTGAAATAAGGTATTGGTGCATAAGTCTGAGATATAAGAAAAATTGATAATAATTAATTTGATGGCTTTCAAACGATGATAATAATATTGAAAAAGTTAAAAAGATGTCCAGTCTACAAACCTTTCTCAGCGAGAATTACGGATTATATCCTCAGATTTTAAATAAAAAACCCTAATCTCAAACATGCTAGTTATGATTACTTCGAATTTAGCTCAGGGTGTTTATGCCTTATAGTGGGTTCTGAGCAAAGAATAGATAAGTATATAAAAAAACGGATTACGATGTGTCAATAATATCTTATCATTAGATATAGCATTTTAAAATACGTTGCATATGTAATAGAAATACAAGTACGATTTTATTTTCGTGTCCCCGTAATCCGCTTCATTTCTAACAGCAGCATTTAATTAGGAAATCTCGGAATCGTGCATCTTAGAGCTTTAGTCAGATAAAAGTTCGTCAAATCTTTTATTCGGTTATTATTTTTATAAATTTTCCAATTATTACAAAAAAATTTCAAATCTTACCTGAATGGCACGCTGACTTTCAGCAGCCTGAAGTAATATTTTAGCCTGAACATTGTTATCGGACAGTGACTGAGTCAAATGAGAAGCTGTTTTTGGTCGTTTTTTCTGTTTTGGCACCGAAATTTTGGTGTTCTTATCAGAAGCGACTGCATCTCTGGCCTTAATTAAATGACAATCAAAATTTTATATTGTATAAAAAAAGAAGTTTGGTGCTTCATTAAAAAAAATAGGCCAAAAATAACGTCATCCATATATTCTATCGTAAAATTAGTTTACATTCCACGCCTCTAAAAACAGGTCTATGGCTCAAAATATAAGCGTATTCTACATATACTTGTGAATTAAATCTTAGGTTTTCAAAATCATCACACGAAAATTAAATGATTAAGACAGCCTATTTAGAATAAAATTTCAATCTATTCAATAATATTTCTTATAGCTTGGCTCAAAAAAAAGTTTCCAAAATCAAGCAAGAGTTTTAAAAAAAAATCTATGCAAACCAATGAAATATCGTTGAAATATGAATTATTCTAATTTAATTTTGCAAAAATGTATTACGTGCATTTTTTCAAGTCATCTAACATGTGATAGAAGTTTCCCATCCATTAATTTGCATTTCAATCATATTTGCACACGTAAGCCCTAACAGGAACGTATGATATTCGAAATGAAAACTGGACTACATTTAATAAACAATTAAAATTCAAACATGTATGTATTAGGTGTTGCGAACCTAGTAACAAATTAGTTCAGTTGTGACCAGAAGGATAAACCAAAGGCAGCATGAACGGAAAGTATAATCTCATTCACATTCGTTTCGTGCTTGCTGGCGACTCATCAGTAGGAGCCGGTATTACGCCCTTTAACCACTATATATTTGGGTGAAGAATGTGGGATAATTGGACGGTACAATCTCCTAGACGAATGTGTAAACCTGCAATAGTGAAGCTAACATCATATAGTCTACGATAATGCGACTTCAACGCTAACTCACACTATATAATATATATACAGAGTCTGTAAAGGATACTAACACTATGGCTATTGTTTTAGTAACCGATACCAACATTAATGTACCGAAAAGGTACATGTTACTAACACTATGGTTTCCAAGTCGGAACATGGTGCCAGAGTGATATAAATTTATGCTTAAGTTCACCGAAATTGAGAATTACAACAATTTCTGGGAACAATCTGTTACCCAGTAACCATACACCCTGGTCTTGATCGATATCAGTTATCACATTTCGCGGTAAGTATTAGACACCTAGTAAATAAATTAGTTCAGTTGTGACCAGAAGGATAAACCAAAGACAGCATGAACGGAAAGTATAATCTCATTCACATTCGTTCGTGCTTACGGGTGACATGTCAGTAGGAGCCGGTATTATGCCCTTTAACCACTATATATTTTGGTCAAGTATGTTGGATAATTGGACGGTTACTAGGTTCGCAACACCTAATACATAATTGCATATATATTAGTTCTCTGCAACAATCAGTATTTAAAATTTAAACATGTTATAAAGATTTCAACTTTTCCACGATTTTATTTTTTTAGTCCCTTGACTTGCAATCTTAATTCCGCAATTATCTGATTGATTAACACTTCGTGATGGTCACGTGTTGCTTTTACTGTCACTTCGAAGACTGCCACATCCCTAGTATTAAACAATGAACAATTTAGTCTTTCTTATCTTGGTGATTTTAGGTTTCGATATTTCATCTTCACTAACTTCATCAGAAATCAAATAATACACCATCATTTCCAATAGTATATACTAATGCTGTGGAAGCCTTCCGAGTGACAAGACTAATCAGTACTCAACCAACACCAAAATTTGCTCGACGTGCACTTGAAAATGAGGATTAATTGGATCATTACCTAACTATGAGTGCAAGTCGAGAAACCACTAGAGAAAATCGTGGATATATTAAATTTTTGATCGCACAACGCAACACATACCATTAATATTCTGACTAATCACGAATATAAGTAAACTAATATTCATGGAATAAATACGAATTTGTAATTCAACAAAAAGTAGTATTTCACAAACTTAAGCAAATTTATTGCTTGTTGTTGTTGTTGATTCCAGATTAGAAACGTTTTAATCTTCAATTTATATCTAAACTTTCAATCATGCCTATCTGCGCATACGTGCGTTTGTTGTTGCAGAGGCAAATGGTGGTGTTTAGTCAAAAATATACTATCTGTATGCAAAGAACAGTTGCCCGGGGTCTGGAAACGGAAGAATGTAGATTTACTTAAAATCCAACCAATAATGCGAATAAAAACGCAGTCTGCCGACTCATAAACAATGAGTAACAAGCCAGAATAGACCATTCTTCAAATATGACCATTTGGACTGACCAGAGATCGCGAATGACATCAAATAAATTATATAGGCTTGTACAATAAGTATATAAATTCACTTTGGCTTTGTGGTCTTTTCTAATACCGTTTTGTTCCAGTAGCCAGGCATATTACAATGCTCCCAAAAGACACATGAATGTATGACCTAAAAAATTGATGATGAGCAAAATGAAAAATTTCAGGTAGTAGAAAATAAACAATTACGAGAGGAAAATTTCAGCTTAGCAATAATTCTCAAATTCCAATTGACACTGACCGGGCACTTTGTTTTTTGCAAAAGCGGAGTCCAGAAATATCCTAATTAGAACTTTATTTATAAAGTGGTAAATCGCGGTACAGCGATCTGTTTTAAACAAAAATAGACCAATTGAATAAAATGATGCAGCTGAAAATGTATGCCGATCGTATGGAAGCTCGCAAAGGACCCCATCTAGCTTGCGCGACGCAACGTAGGTGAAGAAACGTTGGCCTTAAATTTACTATTCCAGAAGATCTCATAGTGTCAAATAATAGCCGGGCGAGAGCACGGTTATACAAAATCACATATTTTCAATGTACTTGTGCATATTCCTGTTTCGTTTGAAAGCTAAATATCCGAAATATCTCTTACCAGGCAGGTTTTAAACTCAATATTTGCGGTGTGTAAGCATTCAGGTTATCAATGCTGCGTTTTGCGTACGCGGGTAATAGCTGTACACGGGCAGTTACACAAAGATCCGATTTGTCACTATTTCCAATTTTGTTTTGTCTTTGATCGGGTTGACTCATTTTTACTTCAATTGGAAATGCGGTTCTATCACATCTTTGTTTACTGGCGACGTTTCGGTGCCTACTTTCCAGCACCATCATCAGGCAACACAACACTGATCACAATAGCAGATTTAAGCAAATGTGGTAACCTCGTTCCAAAACCATTCTATTTATATATATTTGACTCAACACTATTTAATCATAGAATTTGTCTCAGTAACTAAACTCAATATATAACTTTTTATAATTAGCAGACCAATCCTTACCTCACCTATACCTCATCTCATCTCGTATGCAGAATATTTTAGGGGAGAGAGACAGTATCGAACCTTTTGTTATTTGTTATAACTGTATTGCTACTATGTCACGGTAATCAAAATTTTAAAATGCTAAAACTAAAACCTTGACTAGCATATACTGTATTTTATTTAAAGCCGGGAACTCTAATGTATACAATGGTGTGTGAGGTATTGCGCACATAGCAACAAACTAGTTCAAATATGGAGCAGCAAGTAATGTAGATGGATGGAGAGTGAATGTTATATCGACGCTTAGGTGAACGATTAAAGAGAGAAAGATAGAGATAGTCTGGACAACTAACGTATTTCAAAAAAACTAATCGTAAGCACAATGCGAAGTTAATCAACTATTGGAAATAATTGCATAAGAATATTTTCTGATATGACTAAAATACTTCATTACATATATATCTAAATATAATATCGTAAAACCTTTATATATATATATATGTATAAATAGAGAGAGAGAGAGAGAAAAAGGACCATTGATAATTATTAAATATGAATAATTTCTATTCTTATTATATATTTATTTATTTTATTAGTCACACCTTATATCAATATATAAAATACATGTCAATATGTATAAAAACATATATATGAATATAAGCAACAGTATGAGACCAACATTCCTAATCCTATATATATATACATATATATATACGTTTGCATATTTCAAATTATTATTTTATTCTTTTCTTACTGTTTTTTTTTATTTACCAATTAATCAAATTGTATATTTATTTATTCACACCTTATATAAATATATAAAATACATATAAATATGTATAAAAACATATATATAAATATAAGCAACAGTGTGAGTCATATATATATATATATTATGTGTATAGAATAAACCTATCAATCTACCCATAGGCCTATCTATATATCCGTCTATCTATCACATTTTGGTTTCCTCTTAAAAGGATACATGGTAGCTATTACCCATGAATATCTTCTCTATGACTAACGTATTATACATTTATTAAGATATTCCTACCTTACATAAATATAGAAAATATAAGTGACAATGTAAGTCAAATGTGTCTTATCTAATGTTCTATCTACTAACCCTTGCTAAATCGGTATACCGTCTTTTGAAACATTTTTATTGAGAAAAATAAGTATATAGGAAATTGATATTGGTACAGATCATTCGCAACCAGTTTTCTATAAGCGAGGTTTTTTGCTTAGGTTCCCACTTAATTCATGTTCCGCAGCCTCACGTTTTCTGACCATAGAAAATGCTTCATTAAATATTGGGCCCAATGATTTTTCTACCGATGTTACACTCATTACACCTTTTCCTGATTTTATTTCAATCGACTCTCTAATTAATCTCGTTAATCTTTTGCGGTTGCATAACACGATGCGTTTGCTTCCATCCCAGTCTATTTCATGATCCATTTCCTTCGAATGCCTAGCTAGGTCTGATCTTTGAATGTGTCCATATTTGCAGGCTGTCTTATTTTCACCTCTACGAACCTTTATAGGTCGTATGGTTTCGCCTATATACCTGAGATTACATTCTTTGCAAGGTATCGCATATACTCCTGATGTCTCGAGGGGTTCTACTCTTTCTTTTTGGTTAGGTAGTTTATTGCCAATAGTAAGCGATTGTCTTAAAACTGTTTTAATATTGTATTTAGCTGCTATTATTCTAATTTTCCTGCTCAATTTAGAATCAGGTAATACCATAATTTTGTGCTTATCCGTTTCCGTTTCCTTCTTTACTTTGTTTATTATATTATTGTTAAATCTCTGTAACATCTCATCTATTAATCTATCTATTATACTTGACGGATAGCTATTTAGTTTAAATATTTCTTTTAATCTCCTCATTTTAAAAACGTTAGTTGTCCAGGCTATCTCTATCTTTCTCTCTTTAATCGTTCACCTAAGCGTCGATATAACATTCAATCTCCATCCATCTACGTTACTTGCTGCTCCATATTTGAACTAGTTTGTTGCTATGTGCGCAATACCTCACACACCATTGTATACATTAGAGTTCCCGGCTTTAAATAAAATACAGTATATGATAGTCAAGGTTTTAGTTTTAGCATTTTTAAATTTTGATTACCGTGACATAGTAGCAATACAGTTATAACAAATAACAAAAGGTTCGATACTGTCTCTCTCTCCTAAAATATTCTGCATACGAGATGAGATGAGGTATAGGTGAGGTAATGATTGGTCTGCTAATTATAAAAGTTATATATTGAGTTTAGTTACTGAGACAAATTCTATGATTAAAATAGTGTTGAGTCAAATATATATAAATAGAATGGTTTTGGAACGAGGTTACCACATTTGCTAAAATCTGCTATTGTCATCAGTGTTGTGTTGCCTGATGAAGGTGCTGGAAAGTAGGCACCGAAACGTCGCCAGTAAACAAAGATGTGATAGAACCGCATTTCCAATTGAAGTAAAAATGAGTCAACCTGATCAAAGACAAAACAAAATTGGAAATAGTGACAAATCGGATCTTTGTGTAACTGCCCGTGTACAGCTATTACCCACGTACGCAAAACGCGGCATTGATAACCTGAATGCTTACACACCGCAAAACATTGAGTTCAAAAGCTATTTGAAGATCAAATATGATGCGACAGTGGTCACACTTATGAATCAGTACAAGCGGAAGAAGATGCAGATTGTTAGGCAAGTGGAAAATACCTCGTTCCTTAATAAATGTTTAAAATTTAATGTTATACTGAAATGTTTTAGATTTAAACTTTCATTCGTTTTGGATAAAGTAGGAAATACTCTTAAGCATGAGCTATGTTTACATTTAATAAAAATATCGATTAAGAAACTAAACAAACGTAAATTTGAACTGATTAGAGAGAAGACAAAAATAAGGTCCATATTACTGGCGAGATTATGTATGTTTGATTTCAAACATATTGAAGATTTCACAGACAAAACGAGGGATAATGAAATTTAAAAAATTAGACAAAGGCATGAAAAAAACTAGCAATATTGGGAATTAATTGCCCTTTGAGAAATAGGAGAATTGAAGAGGTCATGTCCAAACGTTTAGTTAATTTATCGAGAATGGATCTCAAGGAAGACCAAAAACAAATTCTTAATCTTGGACTTAATACTGCGATCCCTATTGATTACGTACCTAGGAATGAGATAATTACAGAAACAGTTAAGATTGCCCAGTTTCTCCCAGAAAAAGATAAGACTAGGTTTGAATTGGATGTGTCCAAAGCGGTGTTAGAGCACAAAGAGGTGAGATGCAAGCAGAGTTATGATCTAAAACGCTTAAGAGCAGAATTATTATCCAATAAAGTAATATGCCTCAAGGCAGATAAAGGTGGTGCAACGGTACTTATGAACCGGTCAGATTATGAATTGAAAGTGTATGAACAATTAAATAATTTAAAGGTCTATAATAAAATAAATAAAGATCCATCTGATAAGTTACAAGGACAAGTTAAGACTATAATTAATAGAATGATTGAGTCGAAGGAATTAGAACCAGGACTTGGGAATTCATTAATACAACGTGACACAGTCCCTCCGAGAGTTTATGGTCTAGTAAAGATTCATAAACAGGGGAATCCACTTAGATTAATCGTTAATGTACAAAACTCACCAACGTATAGATTGTCGAAATTTCTATGCAACAGAATTAGAAAATATACTTATTTCTTAGATTATACTTTAAAAAATACATATCATTTTATTGACATTATTAGTAGATATAACTTGAATGATAATGATAGAATGGCTAGCCTGGACGTTGTATCGATGTATACCAATGTCCCGTACAAGCAGCATTAGAAAGTGTGAAGCGTTGTTTAACAGAGTTCACAGAGATAATAGAAGGTTATAAAATGATGTTAAGTAGTATTATGGAAATCTTAAAATTTTTGTATGTCCTCCACCTACTTTAAGTTCAGAAATGAATTTTATAAACAAGTTAAAGGTGTCCCTATGGGACAACCACTATCAGTCCCGGTTGCTAATATTTTTATGCACTATTTTGAAAAAAATCTGTTGTTAAAATCTCCTCTCAAGCCAAACTTGTATGTAAGATTCCTGGATGATATGTTTATAATTTGGAATCATGGGGATAATGAGTTAAATAAATTCCTTGAATTAGCCAACCAATTAGGTGAATTAAAGTTTACATTGAAAAAGAGAATAATGATGAATTACCCTTTATGGATGTGAAAATAAAACGGAATGGTTCCAGATTGGAAAGAGATATTTTTAGAAAAGAGACTTATTCAGGACTACTTCTTAATTTCTTTATCAAATCACCCATATGGAATGAAAATAGGCATCTCTTAAATCCATGATATTAAGAAGTCTTAGAATAGTTGGATATAGAAAATAGAGATAAGGAAATGAGGAGATTAAAAGAAATATTCGAACTAAATGGCTATCCGTCAAGTATAATAGATAGATTATTAGATGAGATGTTACAGAGATTTAACAATAATATAATAAACAAAGTAAAGAAGGAAACGGAACCGGATAAGCACAAAATTATGGTATTACCTGATTCTAAATTGAGCAGGAAAATTAGAATAATAGCAGCTAAATACAATATTAAAACAGTTTTAAGACAATCGCTCACTATAGGCAATAAACTACCTAACGCAAAAAGAACGAGTAGAACCCCTCGAGACATCAGGAGTATATGCGATACCTTGCAAAGAATGTAATCTCAGGTATATAGGCGAAACCATGCGACCTATAAAGGTTCTAGGATGCAGAACATAAGACAGCTCCAAAATATGGACACATTCAAAGATCAGACCTATTGCTAGGCATCTCGAAGGAAAACGGGTCATGAAATAGACTGGGAAGGATGTAAACGCATCACGTTATGCAACTGCAACTAGATTAACTAGACTAATTAGAGGGTCAATTGCAATAAAATCAGGAAAAGGTGTAATGAATGTAACATCGGTAGAAAAATCATTGGGCCCAATATTTAATGAAGCATTTTTCATGGTCAGAAAACGTGAGGCTGCAGAACATTAATTAAGTGGGAACCTAAGTAAAAAACCTCGCTTATAGAAAACTGATTGCGAATGATCTGTACCAATATCAATTTCCTATATACTTATTTTCTCAATAAAATGTTCCAGAAGAGGGTATACCGATTTAGCAAGGGTTAGTAGATAGGACATTAGATAAGACACATTTGACTTACATTGTTGCTTATATTTTATATATTTATGTAAGGTAGGAATATCTTAATAAATGAATAATACGTAAGTCCTAGAGAAGATATTCATGGTTAATAGCTATCATGTATCCTTTTAAGAGGAACTAAAAATGTGATAGATAGACGGATATATAGATAGGCCTATCGGTAGATTGATAGGTTTATTCTATATACATAATATATATATATATATATATACGGACATTAATCATTTTAGACATTACCATTAAAATTATATATTTATTTGAGATGGTAAATATATATATATATATATATATATAAGACATTTAACTCACACTGTTGCTTATATTTATATATATATGTTTTTATACATATTTATATGTATTTTATATATTTATATAAGGTGTGAATAAATAAATATACAATTTGATTAATTGGTAAATAAAAAACAGTAAGAAAAGAGTAAAATAATAATTTATTTGAAATATGCAAACGTATATATATATATATATATATATATATATATATATATATATATATATACATATATATATATATATATTTACATATATATAGATAGGATTAAAGATATTGGACCCACACTGTTGCTTATAAGTATATATATATATATATATATATATATATATATATATATATATATATATATGTTTTTATACATATTGATATGTATTTTATATATTAATATAAGGTGTGCATAACCTAATAAATATTTATTACTAATGTATCATATATATATATATATATATATATATATATATATATATATATATATATAGGATTAGGGATGTTGGTCTCACACTGTTGCTTATATTCATATATATGTTTTTATACATATTGACATGTATTTTATATATTGATATAAGGTGTGACTAACGTAATAAATAAATATATAATAAGAATAGAAATTATTCATGTTTAATAATTAACAATGGTCTTTTTTCTATATATATATATATATATATATATATATATATATATATATATATATATAAAGGTTTTACGATATTATATTTAGATATATATGTATATAGATATAATGAATTATTTTAGTCATATGAGCAAATATTCTTATGCAATTATTTCTAATAGTTGATTAACTTCGCATTGTGCTTACGATTAGTTTTTGAAAAAACGTTAGTTGTCCAGACTATCTCTATCTTTCTCTCTTTAATCGTTCACCTAAGCGTCGCTATGACATTCACTCTCCATCCATCTACGTAACTTGCTGCTCCATATTTGAACTAATTTGTTGCTATGTGCGCAATACCTCATACATTAGAGTTCCCGGCTTTAAATAAAATACAGTATATGATAGTCAAGGTTTTAGTTTTATCATTTTTAAATTTTGATTACCGTGACATAGTAGCAATACAGTTATAACAAATAAAAAAAGGTTCGATACTGTCTCTCTCCCCTAAAATATTCTGCATACGAGATGAGATGATGTATAGGTGAGGTAATGCTTGGTCTGCTAATTATAAATAGTTATATATTGAGTTTAGTTATTGAGACAAATTCTATGATTAAAATAGTGTTGAGTCAAATATATATAAATAGAATGGTTTTGGAACGAGGTTACCACATTTCTTTAAATCTGCTATTGTGATCAGTGTTGTGTTGCCTGAGGATGGTGCTGAAAAGTAGGCACCGAAACGTCGCCATTAAACAAAGATGTGATAGAACCGCATTTCCAGTTGAAGTAAGAACAAGTCAACCCGATCAAAGACAAAACAAAATTGTAAATTGTGAAAAATCGGATCTTTGTGTAACTGCCCGTGTACAGCTATTACCCGCGTACGCAAAACGTGGCATTGAAAAGCTTAAAGCTGACACACCGCAAAATATTAACTTCAAAAAATACTTATTCGTCGAGTGTACGTGTTGAATAGAGGTGGCGGAGTTAAAGTGGGATGATAGGATGTTATGGACTTTGGAAAAGCATGAGGAGAGATTGTTTGGGAGAAAGAGGTCCCTCCAGTTAACAGCGTCACAGAGTCGGCGGAACTCTTCCCAAGTGGTGAATCACCTGAATGATTGGGTGTCTTCTCAAGGGGTGAAGGATAAGAGAGGTAAGAGGTAGGATACCTGACAGTGATCAAGATTATGGAAGATCTTCCGAGAATGAACATCAGTCACCTCGTTGTTGGAGAGTACACAATCGAGTTGGTTGTTCCCTCGGGTAGGAAAATGCACGAATTGGTGGAACAGGTTGTCCGCGAAGAGTCGAAGCAGTGGGTGATTTTCCGAAGCTAGATTATGCCAGTTAGCCATGGGGAGGTTGAGATCACCCGCAACGACGTACTGATCAGAGTGTAAAGAGAAAAAAGTAGATAGAAGTTGGGCCCCGCGAGTGTCGTCGATGAGTGAGAGATTAGGGGGTCTGTAGACAACAAAGTTAGATATGCTTTGGTTATGGATTTGTAGCTAAAACGAGAAAAATTCCAATCCTTGAGAGTTCGATGTCGACAAGCGTTTGGGCATAAGAAGGGATCGGACACAGGCAGCTTGTCCGCCCCCACGACCGACAGTTCTGTCGCTACGAAGGAACGTGTATCCGTGAATGAGGAAAAGGTCATCGCAGTGGATGGAAGGGGACAGCCAAGTCTCAAGAAAAAGGCATATGTCTATCTCGTTAGAGGATAGAAAAGCTCGTAGTTGATTGATTTTTGGCGTAAGTGACCTGCAATTGATGAGAATTTCTGAGAGTGCTCTGAGAGAGGGATGGTTAGATCAGGGAGGAGAAGCGTGCGGGGGCTTTCCGCTGGCGGGCGGGGCGAGATCTAGGGCTGATGAGGGTGACTGACCGCTCGTTGACGAGGATGGAGTGGTCAGCGTCGATCTGGATTTCTTTTGTCCCGCGTTTGTCAGGTGGTTGAGGTAATTGGAGGGTTTGAAAGAAAAAGGGGGGCGAGATATCTGGGCTCGAGGGGGCACTCTGAAGCTGCGTTGATGGGGTGAGCAGGGACAGAGACTGATTAGAGGCTGAGACGAAACAGTCCTGGGTGGGGTCAATGATGGTTTCAGTAGAGGGAGTTGAAGTTGATAGGGCTGGGTCGAAATCCCATTTGGCCTTAGGCGACTTACGTTTATTCGGTCTCTGCGTCATAGCATCCGTCACAAAAGTAACTTGTCGTGGGGATGTGGACCTGGCGGACGAACTTAGGGGAGAAGTTGCGTTATTTGGAGGCTTAGCGCGGCGCGGTCGGCCGCGACGACGTGGTAAAGCTTGAGACTGTGTAGGGGGACTGGTTGCGGAGTATGGGCTAAAAGTGAAATGAAGGCCTTCAAATCGGGAAGATATCAGCAGGAGTGGACTGGAGGAAAGGGCATCGCCAAGGATTCCGCCATGAACTGAGCGGCTTTTCTATGGATTGCTCCAGCCCGGAAAGGCGTCATTAGCTGAAGGAGGGGGGGGGGTGGTGTCCGATTGATGGGTTTGGGCTTTCTCTAAAGTCCTCTGTAGTAGCGTGTAATCTCGCTTTAGTTTGACTTTCCCGGATGCTAAGATGGGCAAGTGCAGTTTGAGATGACGAACCTCACCGTCAGACAGTCTTTTGTGCGAGGAGAGAATAAAGGCTTGACCCTTTCCCGAAGAGATCTCTTTAAGGTGGCTAAAGTTATCCCCTATTTGACTGATGAGATCTGAGGCCAGATCGTCCTTTGAGAGTGGGGAGCGCGGAGACCATAAAAAGAGGTTTCTCTTGTTGTGATTTCGCAGGGCAACCTCCCTGGCTACCCCATTCAAAAACGCATCAGCTTGACGCAACAAATGGGGCTGAACGGTGGAGATTGAAAGGTTGCCTGTCAGTGCTCCAAGTAATCCTGTGATGTCCGCCATTTGCTGTTGGAGGTCAGTAATATTGGAGATAAGCTTTTGAGTGAGGAACGGGGAGATGGGGGCTGGCGACGAAAGCTGGTTCATGGTGGAGTGAGATAGAAGAGCAGATATAACGTAGATTACGATAAAAGAGAGGAAAAGAATGAGTATTGATGAGAGAAAAAGAATGGGTATTAAAATGTCAATAATAAACGGGAAAATCGGGTGAGCTAGGAATAGATCCTTGATAACTGAAGGTAAATTCCAAAAAAAAGGTGTAGGTAGATTCCTGGTGTATCCTAGAGATGAAATCAGACAAGAAATCCCGAGAATCTGAAAATAAAAACAAAATGAAACCCGATATCCTTCGAAATTAGAGAAAGTGTTGAAAACCGCAAGCACGCTCTCTCCGGTCGTTGCGTTCCACCCGACAATTATTTTTTTAATTTAAGAGTATTTTATTGAAAGCCTAATGATGAATCAAAAAATAATGCTTTGACACGTCGTAGGACAGTCGACAATAATTGATACTCAGACATGGTGACGAGACCAATTAGAATAAATTCATTAAAGATGTATGCCCAATTTCAAGTCCTGTCCGCGGCAAATTCTGGCCAGTACATGATGAGTTCACAATAAGGACGAAACCGGTCTATTGGATGAATTGCCTTTTCTACACTATACAATTCTTAGTTTATACTGACATATGTAAGAAATTAATGGGTCATGTGTTTATATCAAGACCGCAACCTTGATTATAATAATTGTTATCACCACCCGCGCAACCAATGTTCGTTTAATTATATAAATGCTCATTTCTATACCATTTCCCCATGTAATGTGGTGTCTGTTCAGTAATGACAGATTGGGCATGGTTAGTTGGAACTTTGGGTCTAAATGGATGCCATATGGGCTCCACCTAAAGGAAAAATTGACTAACCAAGTTACATTAGTTAGTATATAACTGAAAATTGTGTGTAGTGTAGTGTGCGGCAGGATAGCTCAGTGGTTAGAGCACCAGATTCCGAAGCAGACGTGCCCGGGTTCGTATCCTGTCCGCGGCAAATTCTGGCCAGTACTTGATGAGTTCCCAATAAGGACGAAACCGGTCTACTGGATGAATTGCCTATTCTACACTATACAATTCTTGGTTTATACTGACATATGTAAGTAATTAATGGGTCAGGTGTTTATATCAAGACCGCAACCTTGATTATAATAATTGTTATCACCACTCGCGCAACCAATGTTCGTTTAATTATCTAGTGAGTTGTCATTAATTGTCATTAAATCACTGTAATCTCATTGCGAAGAGTGTATACATGTAGACACATACACAAACCAATTTAACATACACTTTCCCATCATTTTTATAAAAAAACGTTATGCTTAAGAGATCTAAAATCAAGTATAAATGAGGCGGTTTAAATTAATATTTCCACTTGACATATTGATTGTCAACTAAGTTTGTGATGTGTTTGGCATTGAAAAAGGGCTCCGTAATTGGAGCCCGAAATATCTGCAAAAATCATGATGACATTGGATTCAAATATTTCGTTACGCAATCCGAAAATCAGGTAAATTGTTTATTTCCTGTCTCGCAACATGTTTCTTTTAAATCTTATTTATGTGCATTAGTCGTTCGGACTTCTGGTTTTATCAATCATGGCATGTTTTTATGACGAGTGTTTCTGAATTATGGGTCTCCCCATCTCAGTTACGTCATTTACATTGAGTGTGTAAAAAAACGAATAATTATTGCATGCAATTGATAAATTATTATTCAGCCACTCTGGTCTAAATTAGTTAGATGAAAACAACGGTTATAAAAATGCACACACACACACACACACATGTGACACGCGAATATCTAATGAAAGGTCAGTCTGAGGTATATAAATATCA
>JAQBSW010009935.1:0-26502 GCA_029291075.1 Eudiplozoon nipponicum | reverse complement strand
TGTAAGTCAGTTGTCGTCGTATCTGCGTTCTGCCTCGTGTAACACATGTGCGTGCTGTCGGCTGTCAATACCTACGCTGGATATTGATTTGTTTCACCAACAATTGGCAACATCCGTGACTCACCGTGTTGCTCTTCAACCAGCAAGACGAGCCAATTAATGCAGAACTTCAACGAAGTTGTCCACATCTAGATAACAACAGCAGGAACCACAACCAGAGTCCACCCAAGGAACAGAACATCAACTTACATATATATAACTTACGAGAACGTCGCCAAGGCTCTGTTAACGGCTCCCCTATCAGTAACTAATCTCTATTCAGAGCACCTTAACCGAGTTTGTAACGTCGTACGGTATTTACTTGAAGCCGGGGCGTTTACAAAATTGGCGACCGCGCCAGGATATTGATTATTGTTCTGAATTTTTTGGTATAAATAAAATTGACTTCCTTTTCATCTATTTGGGATAAATAGATTGACATTTGTGTTTTCTTTACCCTGATCGTGGTTTTCTGGGAAATCTGTTGGGTATATATTCGTGGATTTGTGGTGAATTTTTTTGGGGGGTATAATAATAATAATACGGGGCATCTGTTCGTCTTTCCTACGTACAAAACGGCACCGTACGTACTGTTCTGCGCTCATTCAACTGTGGAAAATAATAATACATTGGCATCAAAGGCCGACGGGGCCTCTGTTCATCTTTCCTACGTACAAAACGTGCTTTTGTTCTGCGCTCATTCAACTGTGGAAGCTGTTTGTGGGTAAGCGTTTCGTTAAAGTATATTTATATATTTTCATATTGCTTATAAATTTATGCTTTTAAGATCCCGTAAGATTGTTGAAATGTCAGGTCCAATTTTAGATATTGATGTTCCTGTTTGGGATGGAGATAGTGAGCTATTCTTTATGCGCGTAGACTCCGCTTTCTCCCCGTTTCCTGATTATGACAGTCATCAAAAACTGTCGAAGGTTTTTGCTAAACTACCTTCTGAATTGCAGCGACGGATTTATCCTAAGCTTGAGGCCATTAGGAAGCTACCTAATCCCATTTTTGGCCTACAAAACGAGGCAGAATCCTTGCTTGGACCCACGGAAACTGAGCAGATAATAAACAAATATGCGCAGTTAGATATGCCAAATCTTGGCCCCATCGAAATAATGAGGGAATTACGGAAACGTTGGTATAAAACCAACATTTCTGACCATGATGCTAAGGTTCTTTTTATTAACAATCTTCCCCAAACATTAAAACTCTTTGCCAGACAGCTCCCAACACTCTCTCTATAGATGACTTATCTGAGAGATGTGAGTTAGAATATAGGGTTTTGGAACCCAAAGTGAATCCATCATCCTTTTCTTCACCCCCGCAAGATGATAGACTCTCCTCTTTAGAGAGAACAGTGGCGAACATGGCCAAAGTTCTAGAAGGATTGGCCATTACCAAATCCAAGCTAAATCAAGTGAATGCTCGACCAAAATTCGTTTCCAAGTCAAATTATAATGGTAGGCGGCGATCGAGATCTCCACAATCCTTTAATAAATATGCCCCAAAGAACTGGTGTTATAACCACCAGAAGATTTTTTATGCTTGCCAAGTTTGTCTTTGTCGTTCCGAAGAATTTCCGAATGAATGTCAATTTCCACAGCTATTATAATCAAGGTTGCGGTCTTGATATAAACACCTGACCCATTAATTACTTACATATGTCAGTATAAACTAAGAATTGTATAGTGTAGAAAAGGCAATTCATCCAGTAGACCGGTTTCGTCCTTATTGGGAACTCATCAAGTACTGGCCAGAATTTGCCGCGGACAGGATACGAACCTGGGCACGTCTGCTTCGGAATCTGGTGCTCTAACCACTGAGCTATCCTGCCGCACACTACACTACACACAATTGTCAGTTATATACTAACTAATGTAACTTGGTTAGTCAATTTTTCCTTTAGGTGGAGCTCATATGGCATCCATTTAGACCCAAAGTTACAACTAACCATCCCAATCTGTCATTACTGAACAGACACCACATTACATGGGGAAGTGGTATTGAAATGAACATTTATATAATTAAACGAACATTGGTTGCGCGGGTGGTGATAACAATTATTATAATCAAGGTTGCGGTCTTGATATAAACACCTGACCCATTAATTACTTACATATGTCAGTATAAACTAAGAATTGTATAGTGTAGAAAAGGCAATTCATCCAGTAGACCGGTTTCGTCCTTATTGGGAACTCATCAAGTACTGGCCAGAATTTGCCGCGGACAGGATACGAACCTGGGCACGTCTGCTTCGGAATCTGGTGCTCTAACCACTGAGCTATCCTGCCGCACACTACACTACACACAATTGTCAGTTATATACTAACTAATGTAACTTGGTTAGTCAATTTTTCCTTTAGGTGGAGCTCATATGGCATCCATTTAGACCCAAAGTTACAACTAACCATCCCAATCTGTCATTACTGAACAGACACCACATTACATGGGGAAGTGGTATTGAAATGAACATTTATATAATTAAACGAACATTGGTTGCGCGGGTGGTGATAACAATTATTATAATCAAGGTTGCGGTCTTGATATAAACACCTGACCCATTAATTACTTACATATGTCAGTATAAACTAAGAATTGTATAGTGTAGAAAAGGCAATTAATGGGTCAGGTGTTTATATCAAGACCGCAACCTTGATTATAATAATAATTTTCGGATGTTGACTAACTTTACCGTACTGTATGATATTGATTAATCTATTGCATTCTAATCGCTGTTCTAAGAATAAGTTTTCACAAATTTGTGTATACTTACAAAACAAATACAAGATGATGACATAGCGGCCCAAGGAAACAGCAATGCTGGAACGAAACGTGGGAAAGTGAAAGGTGTAGCCATGACCTCGAAGAAGGCAGCTGCTCTTGAAGCAGAAATGGAGGCTGCAGCATCTATTCCACTCCAGATCAACGGTCTCAAAGCGAATCGAGTCGCAGACGAAAAGAAACGAAAGGTTGGTTTACTGCACTTGTGGTTCAGCTTTTGTGCATAGCTGCGCATTTTTGTTGTGTTTGAGAAGTCTGCAATACGAAAATTTATTTTAATACATTAAAACGCGCTTTTCTATCGTTTTCGGCATTTTTCCAGCAATTTATCTATTAAGGCATAAGGCAGTCGTTATTAGGTGTGTGTGTGTGTGTGTGTGTTTGTGTGATTTTATCATCATTTTTCAGGCTATATGAAAGTCCAAGTGAAGAGGGAAATCGCAAAATCTAGTAAAAACGTTTTCATCTTCGCTTATTATTAAAAAGGAGGCTATCTCGCCTCACCTTAACGGCTGTGTGCACAGTATCTGTATGTGCGGTAGGCTTGTACCCTAGCGGTAGGTAGGCATTCTCAGTTGATACTTTTAGAGATGTAAATACGCTTGATAGTTGTTCTCCGCGAAGTACACTATACAATTCTTAGTTTATACTGACATATGTAAGTAATTAATGGGTCAGGTGTTTATATCAAGACCGCAACCTTGATTATAATAATTGTTATCACCACCCGCGCAACCAATGTTCGTTTAATTTCCACAGCTGACGGAGAGGACAACAGACCGCAGGCACAAGGGTGCATCAGTATCGGGAAACGTCTGGCGCAGGAAGTAGAAGACCGTACTTTCTGCACATCAACGGCATCAACGGCGCTACAGGGAAGAAGCCAACTACAATCCGACATCCCTGTCGACTCTTTTCGTCCACGCCGAATTTTTCACATAGAGAACCAAATGGACAACGCCGGTCGTAATCACCAGCCTATTTGTTTGCATGACCCGGCCAAACAGCCCAACGAACTTCTGCACCTTCTTGATTTCAAAACTGGCGAAGAGTTCATCGTAGACACAGGTGCGGCAGTCTCAGTTCTCAAAGGTGATTCAATGGCCGAGATGTCGCTAGGCGTTCTTCTCGCAACAGCTACAGGCGAGCCCATACCAACTTATGGCTGCCAATACCGCACACTCAACATAGGTCTACGACGTGAATTTTCCCACAACTTCATCATTGCCAAGGTCTCACATAATATAATAGGCCTTGATTTCCTTCTAAAATTTCGGCTCATTGTTGATCTTGCCAATCAAAAAATCATCGACCCCTCCACAGGAATCGAACAACATTTTTGGACACTTGCCTCCGAGCGTTTGGAGTTACAGGTCATTCAGCCAACCCCAGTGCATCATTCAGCAGAGATATCAGCAGCTCTTCGAAAATACAAATCGCTTTTCGATCTTAACAAGTCAGAGCTACGAGTCTCCAACACGATGCATCATATCGTCACAGAAGGACAACCTATTGCACTCAAGAAGCGACCACTGGCTCCTGCTAAGCTGAAAGCTGCCCAAGAAGAATTCTCAAGGCTTTTGGAAGAGGGAATCATCAGACCATCGAAAAGTTCATGGGCGTCACCACTGCACTTAGTCTCTAAATCAAACGGATCGTACAGAGCCTGTGGAGACTACCGTAAGCTAAATTCAGTGACAAAATCTGATGCATATCCTATTCCAAATATCAACACTTTACTTGAAAAACTCAACGGCAGCAATTTCTTCTCAGTGATTGACCTCAGACAAGCGTACCATCACATACCGGTAGCACCAGAGGATAACGAGAAAACTGCAGTCATCACTCCATTTGGCCTTTTTGAATATCTTTACATGCCTTTTGGACTCAAGTGTGCTACTCAGACATTTCAAAGATTCATAGACAACATACTTCGCGACGACTCTGCTTATTGTATGTCATATCTAGATGACATTATGGTATTCAGTCCAGATCTAGAATCTCATGCGAAACATCTACGAAATGTCCTCTCACGCTTATCCAACCACGGACTCAAGATCAACTGTGACAAGACGCAGATTGCAACTTCATCCGTCGACTTCTTAGGGCATCGTATCACGGCCCAAGGTATTCAACCGTTGCCGTCAAAGACGAATTCAATCAAGAATATCAAGTCACCAAGGACTGTGAGCGAGTTGCAGAAAATCCTGGGAGTACTAAACTATTATCGCAAGTTCCTTCCGGGCCTATCAAAACAACTTTATCCTTTGTGCAGGCACCTGCGGAACCGAAAAGGACTTAGCAAGAATTCCATCATTGCTTGGTCATCCGAAGACGAGGAATTACTTCGACTTGCCATCAACTCGTTAGCAAATGCCACAATGCTAACGCATCCAGATTTCGAAAAGCCATTTCTACTCACGACAGATGCTTCTGAATTCGCTATTGGAGCCACTTTGGAACAAGAGATCGACGGAGTTCGGAAGCCTATCAGTTTCTACTCGCGTACTCTCCAACCAGTAGAAACGAGGTACGACACTTTCGGCCGAGAACTTCTCGCCATCCACGACGCAGTGCGCCATTTTATCAGCATCATTGGCAGTAGCAGATTTGTTGTTTTCACAGATCATGCACCACTAGTTAGCGCACTTCGAAACGCAACTTCATCTATCGCCAAGTACCCTGCCAGAGTGGAAAGACAGCTTTCTCGTCTAAGCGAATGGCAATTTGACGTCTTTCACGTCAAGGGCAAACAGAACTTCATTGCAGATGCCCTGTCCAGGCCAGACGTCTCTCTACAACCACCTTCGCCGTCACCATTCACTGTCAACTCCGTGGCACTCAGTGAACCTGCACTAACGCCAACTCTCCTGCGAACTGAACAACGCGGTGACATTCACATTCAAAGATCAATAGCCCGTCACCCAACCAAGTTCATATGCCGTCTGTGGGAAGGCTTACCAATTGTTTACTTCACGGGTACGCAGCCCAACAAGCCAGTTCTGCCGACCAGCCTTCAGAGAAAAGTTTTCGATTCAATTCACTCAATTTCTCACCCAGGAAGCCAAGCGACTGTCCGACTTCTTACAGATCGTTTCTGGGGTCACAGACTTAGGCAGAATGTTAAACGATGGGTCTCAGAGTGTGCTATTTGTCAGAAAAACAAGATCACACGACACACTCGTTCTAAGTTGCAACATTTTCGATCTACTTCTCGCCTAGCCATCGTCCACATCGACATAGTTCATCTGACAAAGGTTCAAGGTTTCAGCTACCTTCTAACTATGATCGATAGATTTACACGGTGGCCTGCGGCATTACCTCTTGGCACCATTTCTGCAGACGAAGTAACTAACGGTTTTATCTCTGCATGGATATCCAATTATGGTGTTCCCAATGAGGTCATCACGGACAGAGGCACTTGCTTCTCATCTGATCGTTTCAAAACCACCTTGCGGTACATGGGATGCATCTTACGCCAGACGACTGCCTACCATCCCCAAGCTAATGGCATGGTAGAGAGAATGCATAGGGAACTCAAAGCAGCTTTAGCATCCTCGTCCATTAATGGCAACTGGGTCGATGCACTACCTTTAGTTCTGCTTGCCATGCGTTCCCGTACTCGTGAATCCATTAAAACGTCTGCGTCACAACTCTTGTATGGCATGGATCTACGCCTGCCTAGTCAGCTCCCACGTCTACTACCGGCACAAGATGACCCACAAAGACGAAGCTACCCGCCTTCGCACCTTCATTTCGGTAACATGTCCGAACAGCAGCCGAGACACACGCCTCGTCCAGTCTTCGTTCACCCACAGCTCCACAGCTGCAAGAGAGTACTCGTTCGCAACAATAATGCTGTTGCACCACTACAACCCAAGTATCGCGGTCCTTACCCGATTTTACTCAGACAGCCAAAATACTTCATCATTATGCAAGGCGCTACACCGACATCAGTAAGCATAGACAGGTTGAAACCGTTTATCGAACCACCTGATCCTGAGAGCGTTCAACCTTCTACACACGTCTCAGGCTCCGTCTGCTCACAATCTCAATATCCTGATTTGTATAACGCGTAATTGATTTTTTTAAACATTAACATTAACTATCAAAATTTTTTTAACCTTTCGTTATTTTTCGTATTTGTCTCACGTGGCATAACCAGCTGTTCTTAGCTAACAATTGTGTAGCATTTTTGAACAGTTCTTTGGTATTATGCCATCTGTGAGGCAATGTTCGCGTACATATTTTTATGCAGTTACCTTTGATTTTAATGTATACATTTTTACATTATAATGTATTTCTCACACATGACATTACACTGCCTATTTTGGTATGACCAGCTACTTAGAGCTAACGTTTACACTAGTGTAAACGCCCCGGCTTCAATTAAATTTTAAACGCCCCGGCTTCAAGTAAATGCCGTAAGACGTTACTAACTCGGTTAAGGTGCTCTGAATATAGATTTGTTACTGATAGGTGGGCCCTTAAGAGGGCCCGGTCGTGCGTTCTACTGAATTATTCAGAGTGTGAAGATGTCCTAGAGCCTTGGGTGGACTCTGGTTGTTGTTCATCCAGTTATCGAGTTGTAATCATGATGTGAAAAACGTCGTTCACGTTCTGCAATTAATTGGCTCGTCTCGCTGGTTGTACCGCAACAAGATGAGTCACGGATGTAGCCAATTGTTGGTGAAACAATCAAATCACCAGCGTAGGTATTGACAGCCGACAGAACGCATACGCGAAACGCAAAGCAGAATGCAAATGCGACAACTGATTTGCATGGTAAATTGCCGTGCTTAAATAGCATGCCATAGTAATATATGTCTACTTGCACACCTTTGGTTAAACGGCAAGTTTCGCTTTTTTCTCATTGGTGCAGCGTAAATAAAATTGAATTTAATTTACGCAATATGTCGGCCATTAATTTGTGTCGTTACAAAATGCCGTACGGAGTTACAAACTCGGTTCAGTTGCTCTGAATATAGATATTGTTATGATAGGTCGGGACCCTTAACAGGGCCTGGTCGTGCGTTCTCCTGAATCATTCAGAGTGTGAAGATGTCCTAGAGCCTTGGATTGACTCTGGCTGTTGTTCCTTTTGTTGTCGCCTTGTAATCACGATGTGGAAAACTTCGTTCAATTTCTGCAATTATTTGGCTCGTCACGCTGGTTGTACCGCAACAAGATGAGTCACGGATGTAGCCAATTGTTGGTGAAAGAAATCAAATCACCAGCGTAGGTATTGACAGCAGACAGAACGCACACGCGTAAAGCAAAGCAGAATGCAAATGCGACAACTGACTTGCATGGTAAATTGCCGTGTTTAAATAGTATGCCATAGTAATATATGTCTACTTGCACACTATTGGTTAAATGGCAAGTTTCGCTTTTTTCTCATTGGTGCAACGCAAATAAAATTTAATTTAATTTACGCAATATGTCGGCCATAAATTTGTGTCGTTACAACACTCTCCTCTCTGAAAAAAAGAAAAAAATTCCTCTCTGCGAGGCTAGATAAGAAATGTATGACAGAGTTCGAACAGAGTTAAGCAAAAATATGATGAACCATAAATTCTGGGCTTAAATATGCTTGTTGGCTGCTTCAACAATGATATGATGTTAGGTTACCACTAGGAACTGCTACACAAATTGTTAGCTCTAGTGGTGGGTCATACCACGTGAAGCAAAATAGAGCAGTGGAAGATTTGGCAACCGCAGCGTGAGGATTTCGAGGTAAATCGCTCTTAATTTGCCAGGCTTAAGTTAAAACCTAAGCAGGTTGGATCGTCGTCAATGTGTTTTTATACGACCAAAGGAGCTAGAGTGCTCGACGTTGTGGTCATGACATTTGTAGAGTGGTCTTTGTGCAATTGATGAAGTTGAGATATGCATTGAAAGTGGCCTGTACCATGATATGAAGCTGATTACTACTTAGTGTTGCTACACGAAAGCATTAGCTCTAAGTAGCTGGTCATACCAAAATAGGCAGTGTAATGTCATGTGTGAGAAATACATTATAATGTAAAAATATACACATTAAAATCAAAGGTAATTGCGTAAAAATATGTACACGAACATTGCCTCAGAGATGGCATAATACCAAAGAACTGTTCAAAAATGCTACACAATTGTTAGCTAAGAACAGCTGGTTATGCCACGTGAGACAATTACGAAAAATAACGTAAGGTTAAAAATTTTTTGATCAGGCGGTTCGATAAACGGTTTCAACCTGTCTATGCTTACTGATGTCGGTGTAGCGCCTTGCATAATAATGAAGTATTTTGGTTGTCTGAGCAAAATTGGGTAAGGACCGCGATACTTTGGTTGTAGTGGTGCAACAGCATTGTCGTTGCGAACGAGTACTCTCTTGCAGCTGTGGAGCTGCGGATGAACGAAGACTGGACGAGGCGTATGTCTCGGCTGCTGTTCAAAATGGTTACCGAAATGAAGTCGGAGGCGGATAGCTTCGTCTTGTGGGTCATCCTGTACTGGTAGTGGACTTTGGAGCTGACTAGACAGGCGTAGATCCATGCCATACAAGAGTTGTGATGCAGACTTTTTAATGGATTCAAGAGTGTGCGAATGCATGGCAAGCAGATCTAAAGGAAGTGCATCGACCCAGTTGCCATTAATGGACGAGGATGCTAAAGCAACTTTGAGTTCCCTATGCATTCACTCTACCATACCCCGTTCGATTGGGGATGGTAGGCAGTCGTCTGGCGTAAGATGCATCCCATGTACCGCAAGGTAGTTTTGAAACGATCAGATGAGAAGCAAGTGCCTCTCTCCGTGATGACCTCATTGGGAACACCATAATTGGATATCCATGCAGAGATAAAACCGTTAGTTACTTCGTCTGCCCAAATGGTGCCAAGTGGAAATGCCGCAGACCACCGTGTATATCTAGCGATCATAGTTATAAGGTAGTTGAAACCTTGAACCTTTGTCAGATGAACTATGTCGATGTGGACGATGGCTAGGCGAGAAGTAGATCGAAAATTTTGCAGCTTAGAACGAGTGTGTCGTGTGATCTTGTTTTTCTGACAAATAGCACACTCTGAGACCCATCGTTTAACATTCTGCCTAAGTCTGTGACCCCAGAAACGATCTGTAAGAAGTCGGACAGTCGCTTGGTTTCCTGAGTGAGAAATTGAATGAATTGAATCGAAAACTTTTCTCTGAAGGCTGGTCGGCAGAACTGGCTTGTTGGGCTGCGTACCCGTGAAGTAAACAATTGGTAAGCCTTC
This sequence comes from Eudiplozoon nipponicum, assembly GCA_029291075.1. NCBI lineage: Eukaryota > Metazoa > Platyhelminthes > Monogenea > Mazocraeidea > Diplozoidae > Eudiplozoon > Eudiplozoon nipponicum. Next base: position 16,426 of record JAQBSW010009935.1, on the reverse strand, counting down.
CCACAGACGGCATATGAACTTGGTTGGGCGACGGGCTATTGATCTTTGAATGTGAATGCCACCGCGTTGTTCCGTTCGCTAAAGAGTTGGCGTTAGTGCAGGTTCACTGAGTGTCACGGAGTTGACAGTGAATGGTGACGGCGAAGGTGGTTGTAGAGAGACGTCTGGACTGGACAGGGCATCTGCAATGTTGTTCTGTTTGCCCTTCACGTGAAAGACGCCAAATTGCCATTCGCTTAGACGTGAAAACTGTCTTTCCAGTCTGGCAGGGTACTTGGCGATAGATGAAGTTGCGTTTCGAAGTGCGCTAACTAGTGGTGCATGATCTGTGAAAACAACAAATCTGCTACTGCCAATGATGCTGATAAAATGGCGCACTGCGTCGTGGATGGCGAGAAGTTCTCGACCGCAAGTGTCGTACCTTGTTTCTACTGGTTCGAGTGTACGCGAGTAGAAACTGACAGGCTTCCGAAATCCGTCGAACTCTTGTTCCCACGTGGCTCCAATAGCGAATTCAGAAGCATCTGTCGTGAGTAGAAATGGCTTTTCAAAATCTGGATGTGTTAGCATTGTGGAATTTGCTAACGAGTTGATGGCAAGTCGAAGTAATTCCTCGTCTTCGGATGACCAAGCAATGATGGAATTCTTGCTAAGTCCTTTTCGGTTCCGCAGGTGACTGCACAAAAGATAAAGTTGTTTTGAAAGGCCCGGAAGGAACTTGCGATAATAGTTTAGTACTCCCAGGACTTTGTGCAACTCGCTAACAGTCCTTGGTCACTTGATATTCTTGATTGAATTCATCTTTGACGGCAACGGTTGAATACCATGAGCCGTGATAAGATGCCCTATGAAGTCCACGGATGTAGTTGCAATCTGCGCCTTGTCACAGTTGATCTTGAGTCCGTGGTTGGATAAGCGTGAGAGGACATTTCGTAGATGCTTCGCATGAGATTCTAGATCTGAACTGAATACCATAATGTCATCGAGATATGACATACAATAAGCAGATTTGTCGCAAAGTATGTTGTCCATGAATCTTTGAAATGTCTGAGTAGCACACTTAAGTCCAAAAGGCATGTAAAGATATTCAAAAAGGCCAAATGGAGTGATGACTGCAGTTTTCTCGATATCCTCTGGTGCTACCGGGATGTGATGGTAGGCTTGTCTGAGGTTAATCACTGAGAAGAAATTGCTGCCGTTGAGTTTTTCAAGTAAAGTGTTAATATTTGAAATAGGATATGCATCAGATTTTGTCACTGAATTTAGCTTACGGTAGTCTCCACAGGCTCTGTATGATCCGTTTGATTTAGAGACTAAGTGCAGTGGTGACGCCCATGAACATTTCGATGGTCTGATGATTCCTTCTTCCAAAAGCCTTGAGAATTCTTCTTGGGCAGCCTTTAGCTTTGCATGGGTCAGTGGTCGCTTCTTCAGTGCAATAGGTTGTCCTTCAGTGACGATATGGTGCATCGTGTTGGAGACTCGTAGCTCTGATTTGTTAAGGTCAAAAAGCGACTTGTATTTTTGAAGAGCTGCTGATATCTCTGCTAAATGATGCACTGGGTTGGCTGAATGACCTCTAACTCCAAACGCTCGGAGGCAAGAGTCCAAAAACTTGGCTCAAGTCCGGTGGAGGGGTCGATGATCTTTGGATTGGCAAGATCAACAATGAGCCAAAATTTTAGAAGGAAATCAAGGCCTATTATATTATGTGAGACCTTCGCATTGATGAAGTTGTGGCAAAATACACGTCGTAGACCTATGTTGAGTGTGCGGTACCGGCAGCCATAAGTTGGTATGGGATCGCCTGTAGCTGTTGCGAGAAGAACGCCTAGCGACATCTCGGCCATTGAATCACCCTTGAGAACTGAGACTGCTGCACCTGTGTCTACAATGAACTCTTCGCCAGTTTTGAAATCAAGAAGGTGCAGAAGCTCGTTGGGCTGTTTGGCCGGGTCATGCAAACAAGTAGGCTGGTGATTGCGACCGGCGTTGTCCGTTTGGTTCTCTATGTGAAAAATGCGGCGTGGACGAAAAGAGTCGACAGGGATGTCGGATTGAAGTTGGCTTCTTCCCTGTGGTGCCGTTGATGCCGTTGATGTACAGAAAGTACGGTCTTCTACTTCCTGCATCAGACGTTTCCCGATACTGATGCACACTTGTGCCTTCGGTCTGTTTTTTCTTTCCGTCAGCTGTGGAAATTGGCACTCATTCGGAAATTCTTCGGAACGACAAAGACAGACTTGGCATGAATAAAAAAACTTCTGGTGGTTATAACACCAGTTCTTTGGGGCATATTTATTAAAGCATTGCGGAGATCTCGATCGCCGCCTACCGTTATAATTGGGCTTAGGAACGAATTTTGGTCAAGCATTCACTTTATTTAGCTCGGATTTGGTAATGGCCAATCCTTCTAGAACTTTAGCCATGTTTGTCACTGTCCTCTCTAAAGAGGAGAGTCTATCATCTTGCGGGGGTGAAGAAAAGAATGATGGATTCACTTTGGGTTCCAAAACCCTATATTCTAACTCACATCTCTCAGATAAGTCATCTATAGAGAGAGTGTTGGGAAGCTGTCTGGCAAAGAGTTTTAATGTTTGTGGAAGATTGTTAATAAAAACAACCTTAGCCTCATGGTCAGAAATATTGGTTTTATACCAACGTTTCCGTAATTCCCTCAATATTTCGATGGGGCCAAGATTTGGCATATCTAACTGCGCATATTTGTTTATTATCTGCTCAGTTTCTGTGGGCCCAAGCAAGGATTCTACTTTGTTTTTTAAGCCCAAAATGGGATTAGGTAACTTCCTAATGGCCTTAAGCTTAGGATAAATCCATCGCTGCAATTCAGAAGGTAGTTTAGCAAAAACCTTCGACAGTTTTTGATGACTGTCATAATCAGGAAACGGGGAGAAAGCGGAGTCTACGCGCATAAAAAATAACTCACTATCTCCATCCCAAACAGGAACATCAATATATAAAATTGGACCTGACATTTTAACAATCTTACGGGATCTTAAAAGCATAAATTTATAAGCAATATGAAAATATATAAATATACTTTAACGAAACGCTTACCCACAAACAGCTTCCACAGTTGAATGAGCGCAGAACAAAAAAGTCACAGTAACTGCTTCCAAAAATTGAAATTATCCGCAATTGAGCCTGTCGAGTACGTTGTTCCTCCTGTTGTCGAGTTGTAATCACGATGTGGAAAACGTCATTCAGGTTCTGCAATTAATTGGCTCGTCTCGCTGGTTGTACCGCAACAAGATGAGTCACGGATGTAGCCAATTGTTGGTGAAACTATCAAATCACCAGCGTAGGTATTGACAGTCCATAGAACGCACACGCGTAACGCAAAGCAGAATGCAAATGCGACAACTGACTTGCATGGTAAATTGCCGTGCTTAAATAGCATGCCATGCCTACTTGCACACTATTGGTTAAAACGGAAAGTTTCGCTTTTTTCTCATTGGTGCAACGTAAATAAAATTGAATTTAATTTACGCAATATATCGGCCATTAATTTATGTCGCTACAAAACCATGCCGCCAGATTTAAATGAACTGCAACGACACAAAGCAATTCGCTGACATATTCCGTAAATTAAATTCAATTCAATTTACTCAGCACCAATGAGAAAAAAAGCGAAATTTTCCGTTAACCAATGGTGTACAAGCAGTCAATCAAAGCTATTTATTTACGGTGAATTGACCATGAAAGTCAGTTGTCGCGTTTGCCTTCTGCTGTGAGTTTCTTTCACGTGCTGTCTGCTATTGTCACCTACGCTTATTTTTTGGGCTTGTTTCTAACACATTGGCCATTTCAGTCACGCCAGTCTAGTGGCTGTACAATTAGAGAGACGTGCCAGTTACTGCTGAATTTCATCAACACTACTCAGCTAATCTCTCACCATGGATATCAACGCCATAATAGAAGGAACCACAATCCAAATCAACCAGAGCTAGTCTGAATTATGTAGGAGTACTTCTGGACACTGCTACACTAACTGACATTCTCTGCTTTGCCGTAGAACGCAAGACCGGCCCTGTTAAGGGCCATCCAACAGCACTTTCTCAGCCATCCTGTCACAAAAACTGACTTTGTAATGTCGTACGGCATTTATTTGAAGCTGGGGCGTTTACAAAATTGGCGTATGCGCCAGGATACTGAGTACTGTACTTTTGTTTAGTCATCAGAATGTAACGACACAAATAAATTGCCGACATATTGCGTAAATTAAATTCAATTTTATTTACGTTGCACCAATGAGAAAAAAGCGAAACTTGCCGTTAATCAATAGTGTGCAAGTAGACTATGGCATGGCTATTTAAGCACAGCAATTTTACCATGCAGTTCAGTTGTCGCATTTGCCTTCTGGTTTGCGTTACGTGTGCGTGCTGTCGGCTGTCATTACCTACGCTGGTTATTGGATTGACTTCACCAACAATTGGCACATCCGTGACTCATTTTGTTACTGTTCAACCAGCGAGACGAGCTAATTAATGCAGAACTTCAACGAAGTTTCGATATCAAGATTACAACGCAACAACAGAAGAAACCACAGCCAGAGTCAACCCAATGCTCTAGGACATCTTCACACTGAAGGTACATTCTCGGCCTTTGCCAAATAACGCACGACCAGGCCCTGTTAAGGGCCCCCTATCATAACAATATCTACATTCAGAGCACCTTAACCGAGTTTGTAACGTCGTACGGCATTTACTTGAAGCTGGGGCGTTTACAAAATTGGCGACCGCGCCAGGATATTGAGTATTGTACTGTTTTTTTGGTATAAATAAAATTGACTTTCTTTTTCATTTATTTGGGATAAAAATAGATTAACATTTGCGTTTACGTCTTCTTTACTCTGGTCGTGGTCTTCTAGGAATTTTGTTGGGAATACACGTGTTCTCTAAATTCGTGGTCTTCTGGGAATTTAGTCGGGAATACATGTGCTCTCTAAAGTCGTGGTCTTCTGGGAATTTTGTTGGGTACATGTATTGTCTCTAAATTCGTGGATTTCTGGTGATTTTTTTCGGTATATGCTCTGCTCAACTTTTCTACGTACAAAACTGCACCGTACGTACTCGACAGGCTCAATTGCGGAAAATTTCAATTTTTAGAAGCAGTTACTGTGACGTGTTTTGTGAAGGAACTAATTCATCTGTGTTCTGCGCTCATCCCTGCGGGAGACCTCACTGGAAGCTGTTTGTGGGTAAGCGTTTCGTTAAAGTATATTTATACATTTTCATATTGCTTATAAATTTATGCTTTTAAGATCCCTTAAGATTGTTAAAATGTCAGGTCCAATTTTAGATATTGATGTTCCTGTTTGGGATGGAGATAGTGAGCTATTCTTTATGCGCGTAGACTCCGCTTTCTCCCCGTTTCCTGATTATAACAGTCATCAAAAACTGTCAAAGGTTTTTGCTAAACTACCTTCTGAATTGCAGCGACGGATTTATCCTAAGCTTGAAGCCACTAGGAAGCTACCTAATCCCATTTTGGGTCTACAAAACGAAGTAGAATCCTTGCTTGGGCCCACAGAAACTGAGCAGATAATAAACAAATATGCGCAGTTAGACATGCCAAATCTTGGCCCCATCGAAATATTGAGGGAATTACGGAAACGTTGGTATAAAACCAACATTTTTGACCATGAGGCTAAGGTTTTTTTTATTAACAATCTTCCCCAAACATTAAAACTCTTTGCCAGACAGCTCCCCAACACTCACTCTATAGATGACTTATCTGAGAGATGTGAGTTAGAATATAGGGTTTTGGAACCCAAAGTGAATCCATCATCCTTTTCTTCACCCCCGCAAGATGATAGACTCTCCTCTTTAGAGAGAACAGTGGCGAACATGGCCAAAGTTCTAGAAGGATTGGCCATTACCAAATCCGAGCTAAATCAAGTGAATGCTCGACCAAAATTCGTTTCCAAGTCAAATTATAATGGTAGGCGGCGATCGAGATCTCCGCAATCATTTAATAAATATGCTCAAAGAACTGGTGTTATAACCACCAGAAGTTTTTTATGCTTGCCAAGTTTGTCTTTGTCGTTCCGAAGATTTTCCGAATGAGTGTCAATTTCCACAGCTGACGGAGAGGACAACAGACCGCAGGCACAAGGGTGCATCAGTATCAGGAAACGTCTGGCGCAGGAAGTAGAAGACCATACTTTCTGCACATCAACGGCATCAACGGCGCTACAGGGAAGAAGCCAACTACAATCCGACATCCCTGTCGACTCTTTTCGTCCACGCCGAATTTTTCACATAGAGAACCAAACGGACAACGCCGGTCGCAATCACCAGCCTACTTGTTTGCATGACCCGGCCAAACAGCCCAACGAACTTCTGCACCTTCTTGATTTCAAAACTGGCGAAGAGTTCATCGTAGACACAGGTGCGGCAGTCTCAGTTCTCAAAGGTGATTCAATGGCCGAGATGTCGCTAGGCGTTCTTCTCGCAACAGCTACAGGCGATCCCATACCAACTTATGGCTGCCGGTACCGCACACTCAACATAGGTCTACGACGCAAATTTTTTCACAGTTTCATCATTGCCAAAGTCTCACATAATATATTAAGTCTTCATTTCCTTCTGAAATTTTGGCTCATTGTTGATCTTGCCAATCAAAAGATCATTGACACCTCCACCGGACTTGAGCAAGGTTTTTGGACACTGGCCTCTGAGCGTTTGGAGTTATATGTCATTCAGCCAACCCCAGTAAATTATTCAGCAGAGGTATCAGCAGCTCTTCAAAAATACAAGTCGCTTTTTGACCTTAACAAGTCAGAGCTATGAGTCTCCAACACGATGCACCTTATCGTCACAGACGTACAACCTATTGTAGTCAAGAAGCGACCACTGGCCCCTGATAAGCTGAAAGCTGCCCAAGAGGAATTCTCAAGGCTTTTGGAAGAGGTAATCATCAGACCATCGAAAAGTTCATGGGCGTCACCACTGCACTTAGTCTCTAAATCAAACGGATCGTACAGAGCCTGTGGAGACTACCGTAAGCTAAATTCAGTGACAAAATCTGATGCATATCCTATTCCAAATATTAACACTTTACTTGAAAAACTCAACGGCAGCAATTTCTTCTCAGTGATTGACCTCAGACAAGCGTACCATCACATACCGGTAGCACCAGAGGATATCGAGAAAATTGCAGTCATCACTCCATTTGGCCTTTTCGAATATCTTTACATGCCTTTTGGACTTAAGTGTGCTACTCAGACATTTCAAAGATTCATGGACAACATACTTCGCGACGACTCTGCTTATTGTATGTCATATCTCGATGACATTATGGTATTCAGTCCAGATCTAGAATCTCATGCGAAACATCTACGAAATGTCCTCTCACGCTTATCCAACCACGGACTCAAGATCAACTGTGACAAGACGCAGATTGCAACTTCATCCGTCGACTTCTTAGGGCATCGTATCACGGCCCAAGGTATTCAACCGTTGCCGTCAAAGACGAATTCAATCAAGAATATCAAGTCACCAAGGACTGTGAGCGAGTTGCAGAAAATCCTGGGAGTACTAAACTATTATCGCAAGTTCCTTCCGGGCCTTTCAAAACAACTTTATCCTTTGTGCAGGCACCTGCGGAACCGAAAAGGACTTAGCAAGAATTCCATCATTGCTTGGTCATCCGAAGACGAGGCATTACTTCGACTCGCCATCAACTCGTTAGCAAATGTCACAATGCTAACACATCCAGATTTTCAAAAACCATTTCTACTCACGACAGATTATTCTGAATTCCCTATTGGAGCCGATTTTAAACTAGAGATCGACGGATTTTGGAAACCTATCAGGTTCTACTCGCGTACTCTCCAACAAGTAGAAACAAAGTACGACACTTTCGGTCAAGAACTTCTCGCCATCCACGACGCAGTGCGCCATTTTATCAGCATCAGTGGTAGTAGCAATTTGTTTTTTACACAGATCATGCACAATTAGTTAGCGCACTTCAAAACGCAACTTCATCTCTCGCCAAGTACCCTGCCATAGTGGAAGGACAGCTTTCACGTCTAAGCGAATGGCAATTTGACGTCTTTTACGTGAAGGGCAAACCGAACTTCATTGCAGATGCCCTTTCCAGGCCAGACGGCTCCCTACAACCACCTTCGCCGTCTCCATTCACTGTCAACTCCGTGAGACACAGTGAACCTGCATTAACGCCAACCCTCCTGCGAACAGAACAACGCGGTGACATTCACATTCAAAGATCAATAGCCTGTCACCCAACCTAGTTTATATGCCGTCTTTGGGAAGGCTTACCAATTGTTTATTTCACGTGTACGCAGCCCAACAAGCCAGTTCTGCCGACCAGCCTTCATAGAAAAGTATTCGATTCAATTCACTCAATTTCTCATCCAAGAAGCCAAGCAACTGTCCGACTTCTCACAGATCGTTTCTGGGGTCACAGACTTAGGCAGAACGTTAAACGATGGGTTTCCGAGTGTGCTATTTGTCAGAAAAACAAGATCACACGGCACACTTGTTCTAAGTTGCAACATTCTCGAGCTACTTCTCGCCTAGCCATCGTCCATATCGACATAGTTCATCTGACAAATGTTCAAAGTTTCGGCTACCTTCTAACTATGATTGATAGATTTAAACGGTAGCCTGCGGCATTACCTCTTGGAACCATTTCTGCAGACGAAGTACCTAACGGTTTTATCTCTGAAACAAATTAGTCCTATCTCCTGCACTATATATGCCACTAGATTACAGTTTGTATCACTGCAAACTTTATGATTTCGGAGGATGTGCTAATGCATAAAAGTTTTTCATTTAAACCAGTGGACTGGTGCCTATATGAATCCAATAAGAAAGAGCCATGAAGTTGGAACTAGATCTGGACATTTAGCAATATCTCCACCTTTGATGGGGAATGTTGCGAGCAAGTTATTCTCTTTTTCGAAAATCTACAAAATTTATAATCAATTGCCAAAGGGGCTTAGAGAAACGCCTCCATCTAAGATTACTTTTAAATTTTTATCTACTGAACTAGAAAATGTCTACAATCCTGCTGATATTTTTTATTTTGATTATGATAATATTTTCTCATGGTTGAATAAAAGACAAGGATAATTGTAATTGTTATGGGAAACATAATTTCTTGAGAATTTTATTTTCAAGTTCTGTATTATTAAAATTGAAATGTTATGCATTATATCATCATGTTAGTCAACAATACATACAATCAATTACTAGTCATGGTTCTAATTTTTTGCATAATGTTACACTCTAATTATATCTTAATTTTTCCTATTTTTGATGATGAATATATTATTCTTTACAGCCGTACTTTTAGATATTGATATATTTTACAGTACAACTAGTGAGATTTGCTTATCTACATGAGACTAAATACACATTTTTGTTTGACGTGATATCTTTTTTATATTGTATATTTTCCAATTTTATTATTTGATGGAACTTGTGTGGTTTGAATCTTGTGTGACCTCATCAAAAATGAGTTTTTTTATTTACCTATAGACACCAATGGCATCAAAGATCTCATATTAGCATGTACGAAAAATGTGCAATTTACATTTGAAGGGATATACTACCGCCAAATCAATGGTGTAGCTATGGGAAGTTGCATCGCACCCCTCCTGGCAGATGTATTCATGTATCATCTGGAAAAAACGAGCCTAAAATGTATAATTGACCAGTGCGCACTCTACAAAAGGTATACAGTACAAAGTTTTTTTTCTTTCCCGATAGTGCATTTATTTTTGTCTAATCTTCCACCTACATTTCAGTAATATAAATCCTATTTACCCAAATTTCTATCGCTATATTAATAATTATTATTATTTAAAAAAAATATTATTATGATAATTATTATTATCATCACCCGAAAATTAGACAATATTTAATTAACATTACATTTTGCTTCTCGTTTTACAAAAGTGCTTTAAATTTATTCCTTAATTTAGAAACTTGAAGTTCGATTTTTTTTCTTGTTTACACGAAATTGAGATTTTTTATGAAAGTATTCTTTATGCTTACTGTTGGCAACAAAATGCAAACTTCATTAACATGATCCAACGCTCTTAACCAAATTGTTTGTCGTATAGCAAGAAATATTTGCAATAATAGCATATTTGCTATTTGCATTATATATTATTCAAACCTCAAGTGCTTTAGCGATATTTTTTAGACAAGTTTCAAGTGAATATAATAAACCACTTAAAATGTACACTTTTACGCATAAAAGATGTTTGAGTTTCAGTGTTTTTTTGCATCTAAAATTTGTCCGTTTAATCAAATTTAGCGCCATTTCAATAGTTTATCAGACAGGGTGCATTTAACCCTTATCATGTAAGCTTAAACAATTAAATGTGACTCATCTAAACATGCAACGGACACTTAAATAGACCATCTATTGAACTATCGTGTAATCAGGAGAAGTTGAACTAATTATTTAGAGAATATCCGTGAAAGTTTTAATGTCTGTGACTTATACAGTTCCTATTTGAGACAACTAGAAGTGAGATCCTATTTTTCTGTTTTTGAGAAAAACTTACTTTATCTACATTTATAGATGGTAGATTTAATTCGGTTTCCCGTTGTTTATTAACTATTGCGGAAGAATTTAATAACTTGGAGTAAGAAAGGCAACCACCGCATAAAAAAATAATTTCAAATTTCTTGAAAAACAAGCGTTAAAATTTTTAAATGAGAAAGTAGCGTTGCAAAACTGAATTATTTTACAAAACAAACGAATACAGTAAATTTTTACATTAAATCAGTGTTGAAATGTTCAAAATATAAGTGCATCTCCGAAACGCGCGCTTTACAAAAATATTTTATCTCGGTAAAACGATTTGAAATTAAATAAACCTGTATACCTTGGCTTAAAGCCACAATTAACATTCTCATTCGCTTTTGTTTATAAATGTTAAATTATATATATATAAATCGCACAGTTGGTTAACTCACTTCATTAATACAAGAACGAACACATCTCAGACAATACTTCGCAAGGAAACGAAAATGGCGCATAAACGCATACAGACACACGCATGTATACTCACAAATCAAACCGAAATAATAAATAGAAATAACATCGAAATTCAGTTTATTTTCCACCGATATAATCAAATGAAAGCCCAGGATTAATATATATATATATATATATATATATATATCTCACTCTTCTATATATATATGTATATATATATAGAATAGAATAGAATAGAATATCTTTATTTGGATTCAAACCACACATATTCCATCAAATAATAAAATTGGAAATTGTACAATATATATTAAAAAAATTATCACATCACAATAATTGTGCAATTAATATCATGTAGATAGGTATATCTCACTAGTTGTACAATACAATATATCAATATCAGAAAGTTCGACTGAAAAGAATAATATATAAATCATCAAATTAGGAACAATTAAGGTATAATTCGAGTGTAACATTATGCAAAAATTGAGAACCATGACTAGCAATTGATTGTATGTAATGTTAACTAATTTGAAGAAATAGTGCATAACATTTCAATTATAATAATACAAAACTTGGAAATAAAAATCTCAAGAAAATCTGTTTCCGATAATAATTATCCTTGTCTTTTATTCAACCATGAGAAAGTATTATCATAATCAAAAAAATAAAAAATATCAGCAGGATTGCAGACTTTTTCAAGTTCAGTAGATAAAGTTTTAAAAGACATCTTAGATGGAGGCATTTCTCTAAGCCCCTTGGGCAATAGGTTATAAATTTTGTAGATTTTCGAGAAAGAGAATAACTTGCTCGCTACATTCCCCACCAAAGGAGGAGATATTGCCAAATGTCCAGATCTAGTTCCAACTTCATGACTCTTTCTTATCGGAGTCATATAGGCACCAGTCCACTGGTTCAAATGGAAAACTTTTATACAATAACACATCCTCCGAAACCACAGAGATTGCAATGACACAAACTGTAATCTAGAGGCGTATATAATGCAAGAAATAGGACTAATATGTTTCACAACCTTTCTTTGTACAGCTTCTATCTTATTAGACAAACCCTTTTTTAATGGATTCCCAGTAGCGACAGCATATTCTAGTACCGGTCTAATCCATATTATATACATTTGAAGTTTTATATCATTTGATAAGATATTTCGATTTATTAGTGCCCATCTTTTCTTGGCACTGCCTACTATACTTTCAATATGTCTCTCAGCAGAAGCTGTACATTGAATAGTTATGCCTAAATCCTTAATTTCTTGCATAAGTTTAATCTCAAACACATCATTAATAATAGCATCATGAAAATAAACATAATGAAAGTTTGTTCTGTTCCCTATTTTTAAAGCTTTCGTCTTTTTATTGTTTATTCTCAGCCCTAGTGTGATCAAATATTTACTCAAATCATACAAATCTAATGTCACATTGTTTTTGGAGAATTCGACATTCTTTGGATCAATTGGGAAGATTAGTTTTAAATCATCAGCGACATTGCAAACTCGACCGTTAAGGATCTTAGTTTCCAAATTTGCAAATACAATTTTAAATAAAATTGGCCCCAAACTTGATCCCTGTGGAACTCCACTCGTTACTCGTTTCGATTTTGATATCAAATCGTTTACTTGAATACTCATTCGTCGATTATATAGATAGTATTTAAGTAATCTTAAAATATTCGGATCAATATTCAACAAACTAATCGCATTCAAAATAGCATCAAAGGATATAGAGTCAAAAACTTTTGAGTTATCTATAAATACAATTAATGCATCTAACTTATTCTCGTCTAATGTGATTACATGTTTCCACATGGAAAGCATATTAGTAGTTGTCGATCTACCTTTCGTAAAGCCATGTTGACATAGGTCAAAATCAGCCAACAACATACGTTCTATTATTATAATCAAGGTTGCGGTCTTGATATAAACACCTGACCCATTTATTACTTACATATGTCAGTATAAACTAAGAATTGTATATTGTAGAAAAGGCAATTCATCCAGTAGACCGGTTTCGTCCTTATTGGGAACTCATCAAGTACTGGCCAGAATTTGCCGCGGACAGGATACGAACCAGGGCACGTCTGCTTCGGAATCTGGTGCTCTAACCACTGAGCTATCCTGCCGCATACTACACTACACACAATTTTCAGTTATATACTAACTTATGTAACTTGATTAGTCAATTTTTCCTTTAGGTGGAGCTCATATGGCATCCATTTATACCCAAAGTTCCAACTAACCATGCCCAATCTGTCATTACTGAACAGACACCACATTACATGGGGAAATGGTATTGAAATGAACATTTTTATAATTAAACGAACATTGGTTGCGCGGGTGGTGATAACAATTATTATAATCAAGGTTGCGGTCTTGATATAAACATCTGACTCATTAATTACTTACATTTGTCAGTATAAACTAAGAATTGTATAGTGTAGAAAAGGCAATTCATCCAGTAGACCGGTTTCGTCCTTATTGGGAACTCATCAAGTACTGGCCAGAATTTGCCGCGAACAGGATATAATAATTGTTATCACCACCCGCGCAACCAATGTTCGTTTAATTATATAAATGTTCATTTCAATACCACTTCCCCATGTAATGTGGTGTCTGTTCAGTAATGACAGATTGGGCATGGATAGTTGGAACTTTGGGTCTAAATGGATGCCATATGAGCTCCACCTAAAAGGAAAAAAATTGACTAACCAAGTTACATTAGTTAGTATATAACTGAAAATTGTGTGTAGTGTAGTGTGCGGCAGAATAGCTCAGTGGTTAGAGCACCAGATTCCGAAGCAGACGTGCCCAGGTTCGTATCCTGTCCGCGGCAAATTCTGGCCAGTACTTGATGAGTTCCCAATAAGGACGAAACCGGTCTACTGGATGAATTGCCTTTTCGACACTATACAATTCTTAGTTTATACTGACATATGTAAGTAATTAATGGGTCAGGTGTTTATATCAAGACCGCAACCTTGATTATAATAATAGTTATCACCACCCGCGCAACCAATGTTCGTTTAATTATATAAATGTTCATTTCAATACCACTTTCCCATGTAATGTGGTGTCTGTTCAATAATGACAGATTGGGCACGGTTAGTTGGAACTTTGGGTCTAAATGGATGCCATATGAGCTCCACCTAAAGGAAAAATTGACTAACCAAATTCCATTAGTTAGTATATAACTGAAAATTGTGTGTAGTGTAGTGTGCGGCAGGATAGCTCAGTGGTTAGAGCACCAGATTCCGAAGCAGACGTGCCCAGGTTCGTATCCTGTCCGCGGCAAATTCTGGCCAGTACTTGATGAGTTCCCAATAAGGACGAAACCGGTCTACTGGATGAATTGCCTTTTCAACACTATACAATTCTTAGTTTATACTGACATATGTAAGTAATTAATGGGTCAGGTGTTTATATCAAGACCGCAACCTTGATTATATTAATTGTTATCACCACCCGCGCAACCAATGTTCGTTTAATTATATAAATGTTCATTTCAATACCACTTCCCCATGTAGTGTAGTGTCTGTTCAGTAATGACAGATTGGGGATGGTTAGTTGGAACTTTGGGTCTAAATGAATACCATATGAGCTCCATCTAAAGGAAAAATAGACTAACCAAGTTACATTAGTTAGTATATAACTGAAAATTGTGTGTAGTGTAGTGTGCGGCAGGATAGCTCAGTGGTAAGAGCACCAGATTCCGAAGCAGACGTGCCCAGGTTCGTATCCTGTCCGCGGCAAATTCTGGCCAGTACCTGGTGAGTTCCCAATAAGGACGAAACCGGTCTACTGGATGAATTGCCTTTCTACACTATACAATTCTTAGTTTATACTGACATATGTAAGTAATTAATGGGTCAGGTGTTTATATCAAGACCGCAACCTTGATTATAATAATTGTTATCACCACCCGCGCAACCAATGTTCGTTCTAAATGATCTAGTATCAATCGTTCTATTATCTTCAAAAACGAAGGGATAATAAAGATTAATCTATAATCACTGGCGCACGTTGGCTTACTAACTTTTGGCAACGGCTTAGCTACTATCGTTAATATATCGATTGGTAATTTCCCATTCTTCAAAATTCTATTTATAAAGTTGCAGAGCACATTCCTAAATGTTAAGGGTAATTGAATCAGATTATCAATCGAAATACCAAGGTGATCTTTTTGTTTTTTTGATTTGATTTTTAACATCAATTTTATCAATTCATCACTGTCAATAACAAGTCCTGATTCCTGGTCTCCCAAAGGATCAGGTATTTCCATAAGATTTCTTTCATTCTGTGGATTACATATCAAATTGCCAAAAACATCATCCAATTCACAGAGAAATTCGTGCTCAGTTTTATCCACAGGTAATATAAGCTTTAACTTTTCCTTATATTTACTATAATCTGTGAGGAGTTTGTATCCTAGTCTAGGATTACTCTTCATTTTGGCCAAAATAATTCGTTCTGATCTTTGCCGAATTATCAGCAGTGATGAATTAATTTCGTTATCAATGAGATCTAAACTCATTTGTTTAATACTATTGATAAGACTACACTTTATTATATTATCTCGTTTAATTCTTAGTTTACACAATTTCCTATTAATTCGTTTCGGTATAATGTCCGTAAACGTAGATGCCTGAAATAAAATAGATAATAACGATGAAACAGAAGAAACAAACTCGTCAGTGTTCAAGAAATAAAAACTTCCATAATCAATCAGTAAGCTTAATTCTCTAAAAAGATTCCAGTTGATTCTGGAACAGTGCACGTGTGCAGTTTCAAAATTTAGTTTCTGTGTTTTGCTACTCAAGATGTTCCATTGTAGAATAATTTGTTTGTGATCCAATTCTTTGAAATAATTAACAACATCATAACTGTGCGATTTCACCATTTCAGTTTCTAAGTATACATGATCTAAGCATTGCGAACCTCTAGTTGATTCATTTATAATCTGCTTGAGATCATGGTTAGAAAAAAATTGGTTATTTCACAGTCCTGTAACTTATTAAAGTCACCTACCACTACATTATAGCCATGGCAGTCAAAGATAGATTGAAAAGAATTGGTAAATGTTTGATCATCAAATAAAGTAGCATACGGCGGTCTATAAACCGCTGTTAAGATCAGATTATCAAATTGTATAGATAAGAAATCAATGATAGCATTATCATCACTAATATGTAAAATTTTCGCCTTAAATACAGATTTACTATAAATGAGTACTCCTCCACCTCTTTTATCCAGCGATCTGTCTTTTCAAAATAAAGAATAGTGAGGAATATCAAATTCATGGTTTTCTATGTCATTATTAAGCCAGGTTTCAGATAAAATTATAAAATCAAAATCATTACTTATTATAAAATTACAAAGCAAAAAGTTTTTGTTCCTAACACTTCGAAAGTTAGC
>JAQBSW010009934.1:0-26507 GCA_029291075.1 Eudiplozoon nipponicum | reverse complement strand
GCCATCTGGTTCGGACCACTTTTTGTTTGTTCTGCTGGTCTTCATTCGATCTACCCGTCGGAGCCACCAAAGGATTAATATTTGTGCCCTGCTCTCTCCCACCTTTATTTGTGAGATTGTGCACCCTGTTACCCCACTGCACTGGCCGTCCTCGAGGAGCAGTACATGGGTTTTACTGACGCTTATACGCCGTATTCGTCGGAGCTGGAGTCCTTATATACTGACTTTGCTTCCAGGCCACTGGCTGTTGCCTTCTGTCGCGGAACTGCTTATTATGCCGCGAAGAATTCCAATACGGTATGTCGCTCCTGTCAGATGTCGTAACTGGACCCATGCGTGGAGATGCAGCTGCCACTTTGTTTGTCATTATGGCCGAACTTTGAAGAGCCTGAAGTCTCTCTTCAAGGCCTCCCTGGGCGCTGGATATTTCACCGTATCTGGTAGGATCCAGCAGCATGAACATGATGGCCTCATGTGGTTGCAAGCCGGGTAAAGACACGGTAAGCTTCGAGAACCACCGCTTGATACGTGCCATGGTATCCATGGGCATCTCACCCATTAATGGTTTCAGGCTGTATAATTCTAAGAACACTTCCTGAGGCCTAGCCCGGAAATGATCCAACACGCGTCTTTTGTATTCTTCATACGTGAGGTCAACCGGCAATTCCAATTGGACTGCTACTGTCCGGTCCACTAATTCCTGGACAGCTACACGCACAATAGGTGCTTCCAATGTAAATTCTTGGGCTCGAACTAATGCTTCAAATTTTTCGAACCACAACTGTGGCCTTTCCACATCTAGTGGTGCCAACATCGGTTTAAACTCTGATGACGGTCTGAAATAACTCGTTGATTCGGCTGAAAACGCCGGTATATTTCCTCCTGATTCCTCTTCGGCGCGGTCGCCATTGTTATGTCCACCTATGTTGGATGGTCCACATACATGTATGTCGTCAGTGTTTATTATTAGTGTATCTTCTAGACGAGCCTTAATTATGCATAATTCTGCAGCTAATTTATTCATTTGAGAAGTGAATGCCTAAATCAACGTTTCCAAACCAACAGAAGACATTTTAAATGTACCACAAATGCTTTATTTTTACTCAATTATATATAGAATTTTGCTCGCACAACGAGCATCGATTTAATAAAACAAATTTACACATTAATTAATTTATGTTCACTTCAGCTCGAAGTCTGCTTTTCTCATTGGGCTGACTGCTTCATTCTTATACGGGCGCTTCTGCGAGGAATTTCTGTTGAAATAATGTCTGCCCTAGATAAGACCCTTTGTTCATTATTTGTCTTAAAGGTGGCTATTGCCACAAACTGCTTTATTAAATATTTTATATTTCATTAGTTAATCAACTGAGCACATTTCTGAGCCTAAGAAAGTATATTTATTGCAACTTTTGCTACCGTAGTTGGATGAAATGTATATTAATTGTGTGGACAATTTCAGCACAACTTTAATCGAAGTTTCAGTTTGAATATGAAGGCTTGCCCAATATTATTTCACCTAGCTTACATTATAATTGAAATTCGTTTTAGAACTAACTCAACTAAATGATTGTTAAATTTGTTATGGGATTGATGTGTAACACTGTATTGTAATATTGAATTAAATATTAATCTGCTACTTCCGTGCACATAACAGTAGACCTGTAGTACATCTACGATGAGTTATTATCATTTTATTTAAAATTATATGTACAGCGTTACTTGTCAACGAAACTAATTAATTAATGACTAAAATCAATTTGGCAAACTTGAGATAAGCAACGGGTCTGCGTAACGAGGCAAAAATCTATTAAGTGTAAAAAAAAATTGATTCCCACCTTTAAGAGATTCACATAGATGTATGCATATGTTGTTGCGGCGAACAAAGATATCAACAAATGTGCATTAGGTCTCGGGTACTTAGTACCATAGCAGTTCAAATTAGCCTACAACGATAAGGCGAAATCAGCATGAATGAAAGGTATAATCTAATGTACATATGCGTGGCTTAATTACTTGCGAATCACCAGTAGGAGCCGGAACTGTGTCCAATGTTGAGTTACCAAAATAAAAGTTTTTCCGAATTTCGATTTCACACCATTTGCATTATACGTCATAACTTTTAATAGTACTGACACCATGTGTTTGTAAATAGGCTAATGTTTACTAAAATTTACCAATTATACGCAATTGCTACTCCAGAAAAAACTTATCATTTGGACTCACATTTTGAGGTAATCATGACAATATTCAATGAAAAAATATTTTCTTTATTGTGAAGAGCTAATATTTTTGAATACCTCGTTACGAATTATTTAAAATACGACCAAAACGATTAACCAAGTCAGTATGAACAAAATTTATGATCGCATGTACACATGGGTTTCGAGCATACTGTCAATTCATAAGTAGGAGCCGGTACTACGCTCTATACCCGTTATAAATTTGGTTAACAAATTTGGGACACGTGGACAATATAACCTTCTATATGAATGTGTATTCAAACAGTAATTGAGATAACTTCATATAAAGTCTTCGACAATGCGACTTCAAAGCCAACTCATGGACGCATGCATTTTATAATTTTTGACAACTCGTTTATAAATATTGTAAATGAAAGTTTGCCTGTTACATGAATTGTTAAAAGTAAAGTTGATGTTTAAGGCTATGCCGTAAATATTATATAAATAATTTTTAACCAACTTAAAAATCATTAAGCTATTCAGTTTTATTAAATATTAAAGTACAAATTGACGAATTTGAAATAACTACCAAAACAAAGAAATTGGTAATGCAAGTGAAAGTTTAATACTTTTGAAACTTTGGCTTGGTATTTTATGTCAATGATATATAAGTAAATAAGCAAATTAACACATACATACATAAAAACTTATTGCTTACATAGAGGTATAAACAATGCATGAAGATTTGCATACCTACATGCATACATACATACAGAAACGCATACATTTATTCACGTAGACATTCATACGTACACGCATACACACCACAATTTTAAATGCATAAATACATAAATACACGCACATAAGTCCATAAATAAATAAATTTACATATACATACACGCATACACATATTCATTAATACAACCATACATACATAAAATACATACGTACGTACGTACACATACCTACAGATATACATAGATACATAAATCCAAACATACACCCATATATACATACATATATACATACATACATACCCAAATGCGAACTTACATACTTACATGAATACATTCACATGCAATAATACATACAAATCTATATGCATATATTTAAATAAAGAAACATAAATTTATATTCATAGCAATTTTATAAAGTTGTATTTATATATTAGTATTTATAATAGTATTTTATTAAGACTCACATTCCAAAATAATGGATTTATAGAAATGCATGCATGCATGCATAATTTCATGAATACATTTATACATACATGCATAAATACTTAAACACAATTATAATAATAATGCATTTATGCTTACATTGGCACGAAAAAACATATAAATACCTTCACAAACTCTTATAACTTTATGTAGATATATATATATATATATATATATATATATATCGATTCTTATATACATACATAATATCATGCATAGCTATATACATTGATAAATTTGTGCAATCACAATAGCAATTATAATTGCGTACATTCAAATAAAAATATTTATTGGGACATGAAATGACAAGAAAAACGACGAATAACTATGTTATGCACTATAACTTAATCATTAATATGCTATCGCTCGTTTGCAGTGTAACGCCCCAGCTAGGGCGCTGTGCAACGTTACAAGGTCAGGGTAAACAGTACTTTTGATGGTCATTGAGAGAGCCAGGGGAAAATTCATCTGTGGAGGTCCTTCAAGAGACTTACTGTGTGTCCCGTTCTTGAGTTAGTGATCTTCTGGGCAGACGCACGTGAACCAGTAAATCAGTAGAAGCAGAATGTGGTAATTGCTGTTGTTTAAATTCTTGACGGGTTTTGCTGAAGATCTGTGACATGATAATATATAGTTTAGATGTAGAGCTGCAATACTTAGGGTACATTTATACAACAACAGTGCCGATCCGAAAACGAGTACTTTCCTGCAGCTGTGGAACTGCGGATGAATGAAGACTTCACAAGGGGCATGTCACGGATGCTGGGCTGATATATTACTGAAATGAATTGAGAATCGTGAAAATTCAACTTTCGAGACATCCTTTGCGGATAGTAAACTCAGAACCTGACTCGGCAGGCGTAGATCTAACAGAAAATGAGAATAATCGAGAACAAGTGTCCTCGTCTGGTCATCCTACAACTAGTTCATCAGAACATAAAGATCAAGGTAGCACGTCGGGAACTACTTCCGAGTATACTGAAGAGAAGGGAATAAGATCCTGTCCGCGAGTTCAACTTAAACTTGACGAAGACGACGTCAATTGTGGCGGCATTTGATGTGGCATGGTCCTGGGGAAGGCAAATTTTACATTAACTCTTATTTTAGTTGATCAATTAATGCTTCTAGAACAATGGTTTTTTGATTATACACAGAGTGAGTTAAGTGGGATTGTTTGCTTGGGATGTGTTTTGTTTTCACTGGCTGCAGTCAGTGTCCATTTCAGGCGTTAACCTATCGTAGAAAGAGAAAAGTATGTACTCAGTATATTATGTGCTAACTTGGCATACTTAACTGACACTAGATAGAGCACACAATTGATTTCTTTTTCAGATTTTGCGTTGGTTAAATGAGACGCAAATCTAAAAATGGCCTACGGTATGTAACAAATCACCGACAGGCTATTTCGCATGACTTTCCTTGTTATTTATCAAAAATTAGGCGGCTTCATTTCACGAGAAACTGTCAAACATCCTTCCCAATTGTAGCATTTAAGTATTTTGATCGTTTTAATTATTTACTGTGCTCTATCAATCAAACCATCAACTATTACATGAGAATTCAATATATGGTTATAAATAATATTCGTTGTCGTTATTTTAGAAATTTTATAAAAATGAAAATACGTAACGAGATATTAATTGAGAATGGGCTTGTCATAAAATGGTGCCCTAAATCAGGTCTATTTTAAAATGAAAATATATTTGTACTGAAAAATATTATATATATATAAAACTATTAGTCTATATGCAGCATTAATTTATAATTACATTTACGATGCATGTAATTAGTGTTGTATCATAATTGATCCAATCAAAATCATTTGAATTCCTTCTTAATGATACGATGATTAAGCGTAATATTTGATTCCAGGTTAATTAAATACATACCCATTGCTGTAGTTTATAGAAGGGGATGTGCAAGAAAGTTAAACATTCGAATTATTACTTATTTTATGCCCTAATTTATGGTTAAATGAACTTATTGTCACACGTAATGTGCAAAATTTAATTATGCACCTGGGTATCATGCTGACCAGTGTGTCTGTGACGCAGGCTCACTGGTTGGAGCACCAGATTCCGAAATAGACGTGCCCAGGTTCGAGCCCTATCCTCGGCAAATTCTGGCCAGGATGTGATGAGTGCACAATAAGGACGAAACCGGTCTAAAGGAAGAATTGCCATATCTACACTACACTATTCTTAGTTTATACTGACAATTGTATGTACTTAATGGGTCAGGTGTTTATATCAAGATGGCAATCTTGATTATATTAAATGTTATCACTGCACGTGCAACCAAAGTTCGTTTAATTATATAAATGTTCATTTCATTACCACCTCCTCATTTAGAGTGGTGTCTATTCAGTAATAACAGATTGGTATGGATATTTGAAACATTGTCTCTATATAGATGCTATATGAGCACCACTTAAAACGGAAAAAAACTAACCGATTTACATTAGTTAGTATATGACTGAAAATTGTTTTTAATGTGCGGCAGAGTGGCTTATTGGTTAGAGCACCAGATTCTGAAGCAGATGTGCCCAGGTTCGAGCCCTATCCGTATCAAATTCTGGCCAGGACGTGATGAGTTCACAATAAGGACGAAACCGTTCTACATGATCAATTAGCTTTTCTACACTATACAATTATTAGTTTATACTGACAAATGTATGTACCTAATGGGTCAGGTGTTTATATCAAGATCACAACCTTGATTATAATAAACATCTGACTTACTCTAATTCGCTTTCTTTAATCCATTGTAAGAATGAATTAGTTAAATTAAAGGATCGAGCCTGTATAATGAAAATATATAGAGTTTTATAAAGAAACAAATTAGAATAAATAAATTATTCAAGACAGAATGGGAGCTGAGACAGAATTATATACTAAAACTATTCTACGGCGTATCTCCCATTAGACGTAATCAAAGTTAGGGCATCCATATTTTGATTACTGTCTCTATTTTACCAACCAACCTTTTAGTACCGATTGATTCGATTACATTAAATATGGGGCCTAAAGATTTTTTATAGCTTTTACAATCACTAAATCTCTTCCAGGTTATATTTCATTTGATTCTCTTATTAATCTGGTATATTTACTGCGATTATATTTTTAAATACGTTTAAAGCCTTCCTAGTCTATCTGATGGATAACCGCCTATGAGTTTTCAGCCACATTTTGTCTCTGAAAATGCCAAAATTGGACTACTAATATATGTTCTCCTCTTCGTACAGATATAAGGCGCATGGTCTCTCCTTAAAAAAACCTTCAGAAATAATTACTTAATTTTTGAATGAGCCATGTATGAACTGAATATTATAAGCTCAGTTTAAATGAGATTTTATTAATAACCTTATAACGCGCTTAAGACTAGCTTCCTTAAATCAAGTTTGCGAGCTTGAAGTAAGCACCAATCCAATTGTATTTAACCAGTCGTCGAAGAACATTTCTAAACTACCGGTAGTCGCACGCACGGACGTGATTCAAACTTCTATGATTAATATCAAATTATGACGACAAGTACAATGTATGTGAGACTAAAAGAATTGATAGCTGCATATCTTATTTTGCTTTCCATATATATTCATTGCGGTTTGAACCTCACTGGTCAGTTTGCCGTCGTACTCTTATGCTGATCATGGAAGTCGAAACGCGTCAGTGCGTGCGACTGGCGGTAGTTTAGCTATGTTGTTCGACGACTGGTTAAATACAGTGGGATTGGTGTTTACTTCAAGCTTGAATCTAACATTTCAAAAGCCTATTTGTATTTCTATACCAAAGGTACTTTCACATATTCGCATGTGGCGCACTAAACGGGTTAATATTTAGGCACTTAGCAGCACTAAATGACTGGAATTAAATCGTACTAAGTACATTTATACATATTTCCGCATACTGAGCTGCAAACTCTAAATTTCGCGATCTCTCATGTTTTAGACTTAAGTGTCACTGATATAGATTTTTAGCAGGATTTACTACACCTGTTTTGACGCATGCAAGAGAAAGAAGTTTCTCCTTGCCTAGGTAGCAAAATTATTGATTTCAAATTACCACAAATGTTATAACTGAAAAATTCTATACTTTATCAAAAAGTTAGCATACTTTTAAAAAGAAAATGACAAATTTCATTAACTTAATGTACGTACATTTTTTAATAGTCTTTGCAGATGAACCTTTGGAGCCACATATACCGAATTTCGTCAATTTTCAGACCACCTACGAAGTGATAAAAATGCAAAATGGAGTGGAGCAAAAGAAGACTATAAACGAATTGACCAATCATCCATTTGGTACACGTTTATCGATGATTGATGAAATCAGCGGATTTATTGACATTAGTGTACTTGCCCTTCAGAACAAATTTTGTAATTATACAGGTGAGCAGACCGAATTACTACGAATGCAGTAGTTATTTCTGTCTTACCATTAAATAAACATGCGCTTTCATTTACTTTCGGAGTATAATTCAATTTTGTTTAAGGAATAACCCGTAAATCTAAAGTCTGGCCCATTTATAAGAATTAAAGAAATAATTGATGCGAAGCGATATATTTGATAAGAAAATGTTATGAATGAAAAATAGTGACGAAACCAGTCCTTGTATTGATGTGCATCCACTAACTTACGCAATGTTTTGATTTTATTGAAAACATATACATCAAATAATAGCTTAATAGATATCTTAAATTCAGTATCACACTCCAGGTGAAATGGTGTAAATCAAATAACTATAAGTGAGCGTATAAATGAAAACTGCATTTAATTTTCAGCAGGATGGTAGCAGTAACTGTATGCTAATTTCTGGTGCAAAAAAGTTCAGGTTGGGGCCCAGGTCGCGACAAATTCTGGCCAGTGCTTGAGAAGCTCTAGTCCGGACAAACTCGGTCTACTTGCTAAATTGCATCTGATACCTTATAGAATGTTCATTTTAGGTAGACAAACAATTCAGTTCAGTATATATATATATATATATATATATATATATATATTTCTTAGCAGTATAAAATAAATATCGAGCAACTTAGCAGGAAATTATTCAAGTAGATCAGGTTCTTCCTTGTTTGGAACTGTTTATGTATTGTCCAGAAGTTTCTGTAAACGCCGCTTGGCTAGTTAGAGCTTTACTTCGAATGTAATATCCAATACATTCCACATGACAAAATGCAAACTGAAAACATAAGTTTGTTTATATGTATGTATGTATGTATGTATGTATGTATGTATGTATGTATGTATGTATGTATGTATGTATGTATGTATGTATGTATGTATGTATGTATGTATGTATGTATGTATGTATGTATGTATGTATGTATGTATGTATGTATGTATGTATGTATGTATGTATGTATGTATGTATGTATGTATGTATGTATGTATGTATGTATGTATGTATGTATGTATGTATGTATGTATGTATGTATGTATGTATGTATGTATGTATGTATGTATGTATGTATGTATGTATGTATGTATGTATGTATGTATGTATGTATGTATGTATGTATGTATGTATGTATGTATGTATGTATGTATGTATGTATGTATGTATGTATGTATGTATGTATGTATGTATGTATGTATGTATGTATGTATGTATGTATGTATGTATGTATGTATGTATGTATGTATGTATGTATGTATGTATGTATGTATGTATGTATGTATGTATGTATGTATGTATGTATGTATGTATGTTTGTATGTATGTATGTATGTATGTATGTATGTATGTATGTATGTATGTATGTATGTATGTATGTATGTATGTATGTATGTATGTATGTATGTATGTATGTATGTATGTATGTATGTATGTATGTATGTATGTATGTATGTATGTATGTATGTATGTATGTATGTATGTATGTATGTATGTATGTATGTATGTATGTATGTATGTATGTATGTATGTATGTATGTATGTATGTATGTATGTATGTATGTATGTATGTATGTATGTATGTATGTATGTATGTATGTATGTATGTATGTATGTATGTATGTATGTATGTATGTATGTATGTATGTATGTATGTATATGTATGTATGTATGTATGTATGTATGTATGTATGTATGTATGTATGTATGTATGTATGTATGTGTGTATGTATGTATGTTGGTATGTATGTATGTATGCGTGTATGTATGTATGTATGTATGTATGTATGTATGTATGTATGAATGTATGTATGCATATGTAAATAAATACATATTTGTATTTATATATCTACGTGTATGTTTAATCGTATAGGTGTATTTGATTATTTATGTAGGTATTTATATCTAGATTTAATTTTAATTTGTATTTCTTTGGAGGCTGGCATACGATTTTTGATGGTTTATTGCTTGTTCATTTGTGAATAAATGTGGATATGTGTCTATGTGCCTGTATTGATCATACTTATCGTATTATGAAGTTATATGTTAGGTCTTGTTAATTTTTATTGGTAAGTAGATTTTTGACCGGCCTTTCGTTTTTTTTCTATTGCATGTATGAATGCCTTTTTCATAATGTTGTCTTTTTTATTGCATAATTCATGAGGTTAATTTAACCATCTCGTAACATCGCAGGATATGCCGGTTTCAGAGTTGATCACAGCTATTCTTACGTCGGTTTGTCGCCCAACCGATCTTTGGTTAGCAGATGATGAGATTATACTTTCTGTTCATGCTTTCTTTGGTTTATACTTCTGGTTACAACTGAACTAATTTGTTACTAGGTTCGCAACACCTAATACATACTTGCATATATTTTAGTTCTCCGCAACAAACAGCATTTAAGATGATGAAATGGTTTGGCGATTTTTTCTCGATGGCAGAAAATGTTTATTAATTTGTGAGATTTGCGGCCATTCGAGTAATATATCATATCAGTGAAACATTTGAATGTTCAGACCAGGTGCTCGTAATTAAATAAAAAGAGCTTCGTATATTTATAGCAATTTTTCATTTTAAATCTAGTCGATTTTTTGTCAAATTTGTAAATATTACACGCACTCTTTACGCAAACACTGCTTGTCGGGTTAAGCTCTACAAAGAATTAACGTACAACTTTAATACCAGCAATGGTTTTCTTAAAGGCTGTCCAATTCCCTTTCCTATTTAATTATGTAATAGATACTATTCCATACGTTCAGGATGCAGAGGTTGAAGTTCTTTCGTCAGGTAGATTATTCGATCTTGACTAAAGAGACGATAGTTTACTACAATTTTCCAGTCGAGATTCTGCTTAGGCCACCTTGAATAGATAAGGTTTACATATCTTGGCAGCTCTATCAATAACTCAAGCAATATTTCTGATGAGATATGAGAATCGCGAAAGCTAGATTAGCTTTCTCAAACCTTTTCCATTTATAGAGAAAAGTGAGTATATCTCTCTGCCTTAAATGTCGTGTTTACAATGCCTCTGTACGCGCAGTTTTGTTATACGCTATTGAGACTTGGCCCTTTAAGGTTGTTGATTTTATACGCATACATGCCCTCGACTATCTTTGTTCGAGAAGCAATACACAATTAGGTTACCAAAAACGAATAATTAATGCTGACATCCGTAGACGTATTTTTTGATCGTTCAACAAGTGCTTTTCGTTAGAAAAACAAATAAGGCTTCGTCAACAACGTTCGCTCGTTCACGTTTTGCATATGACATCAACTCATTTGCCAAGTTTAAGCAATGTTCTTTCACTCAGCAACAGATTGACGGAAGAAACAAGGTGGGCAGATTTAGACATGGCAGAAACAGCTAAAATAAATTACAGTTAAATACTGTTTGTTCGCAAAACCTAATACATACTTACATACTAGCTAAAATAAATTAAAGAAAAATTGTTTAGTGTAAGACCCACTAGTCTGCCAAGAAAAAGTAAACGTGCTCATTATAATTCTTGTTGTGGCATCGAGTTGATCTCAGCGGCGATTTGGTTGCAGATTTCCTGTGAAATCATTGTTGTAAATTTCTTACCTTTGTTAGCCAGAGTTAGTTGCGAGGTTTGGCTTTGTTTATGACGTGATAGAGTGAAACTTGCAAAGATGCTGTATTGCTGATTTTACTTGGCCTCAAAACTGACTTGACCATGATGTGGTTATGTAGAGGTTCAGTTTGTCTCAATTCTCTACCTTATTTCAATAAATAAACTGGTAGTAACTAGATGCTCTCTCTCTTAAAAATCGCTCTAATAATTTTTGTGCTTAAGCTATTATTTTGTCGTTATTTATAAAAATTTTATTGTCTTTATGTTACGCTTATTAAGGCAGTAAAACATTAATTACTAATGTCTTTTGTATTGCTGTTCATGATGATGACGATAGTACTCTATCAGACTTTGCTTTATGTAAAACTGAGAAGTTCGTTAAATTCCATAAACATATGCTCTAAAATACTTGAATTCCTAGAGTGCATGAATTTTCTGGAGTAACAAGTTCTTCAGAAATAGTTGTTACCCTCAATACGTTGATGAACTTTAGCATACATTGAAATCAATTGTGTTTCTCCATGTACCTTTTCGGTAACCATAGTGTTTGCATCAAGTACTGTCACAGTAGCCATGGTGTTTGTTCACTTATATATACATATATATTATATATAGTCGATTACTTTACATGAATTAAACGAACATTGGTTGAGCGGGTGGTGATAACAATTATTATAATCAAGGTTGCGGTCTTGATATAAACACCTGACCCATTAATTACTTACATATGTCAGTATAAACTAAGAATTGTATAGTGTAGAAAAGGCAATTCATCCAGTAGACCGGTTTCGTCCTTATTGGGAACTCATCATGTATTGGCCAGAATTTGCCGCGGACAGGACTCGAACCTAGGCACGTCTGCTTCGGAATCTGGTGTTCTAACCACTGAGCCATCTTATATGAAGCTAGCTTCAATTCTGCAGGTTTACACATTCGTATGGAAGAATGTACCGTCCTATTTACCTACATTTAGCACCCAAATATATAAAGTGGGTATGAGGCGTTATACAAGCTCCTACTGATCAGTCGAAAACGACATTACTATAATCATTATCAGTGCAAGCACTTACGTAATAACAGCTAAATACTGTTTGTTGCGAAGAACTAATATATATGCAAGTATGTATTAGGTTTTGCGAACCTAGTAACAAATTAGTTCAGTTGTGACCAGAAGGATAAACCAAAGGCAGCATGAACGGAAAGTATAATCTCATGCACATTCGTTTCGTAATCTCATGCACATTCGTTTCGTATACTTTCCGTTCATGCTGCCTTTGGTTTATCCTTCTGGTCACAACTGAACTAATTTGTTACTAGGTTCGCAAAACCTAATACATACTTGCATATATATTAGTTCTTCGCAACAAACAGTATTTAACTGTAATATATTGAATTGAATGATGTCATGCTTACCGCGAAATGTGATAACTGATATCGATGAAGGCCAGAGTGTATGGTTTAACTGGAGTAACAGGTGTTCGGAAATTGTTGTAATTCTCAATTTGGGTGAACTTTAGCATAAATTTATATCCATCAGGTTGGTATCATGTACCGACTCGGAAACCATAGTGTTAGTATCCGGTACTCATCGATTTCAAAAAAGGTATCAGTTACTAACACAATGGCCATAGTGTTAGTATCCTTTACAGACTCGGTATATATATTATATAGTGTGAGTTAGCATTGAAGTCGTATTGTCGTTGACTTCAGATTATGTTAGCTTCACTATTACAGGTTTACACATTCGTCTAGGAGATTGTACCGTCCTATTATTCCACATTCTTCTACCAAATATATAGTGGTTAAAGGGCGTAATACCGGCTCCTACTGATGAGTCGCCAGTAAGCACGAAACGAATGTGCATGAGATTTACTTTCCGTTCATGCTGCCTTTGGTTTATCCTTCTGGTCACAACTGAACTAATTTGTTACTAGGTTCGCAAAACCTAATACATACTTACTTACGTAATAAATTGAGTGTTAGATTCTGCGATCGGGTACCCTGCGCTTAACAACAAGATTTACACTTACACACACTAAAACAGGAATTCTCAAATAGCACGATATTAACCAACAAAAATCGTATGACTGCTGCATAGTATTACAAGTAAAACTGAAAATCATACTATTACTATAATCAAGGTTGCGATCTTGATATAAGCATCTGACCCATTAATTACTTACATATGTCAGTATAAACTAAGAATTGTAAAGTGTAGAAAAGTAGATTCATCCAGTAGACCGGTTTCGTCCTTATTGGGAACTCATCATGTACTGGCCAGAATTTGCCGCGGTCAGGGTTCAAGCTTGGGCGCATCCGCGCTAAATTCTGGCCAGTACATGATGAGTTCCCAATAAGGACGAAACCGGTCTACTGGATGAATTGCCTTTTCTACACTATACAATTCTTAGTTTATACTGACATATGTAAGCAATTAATGGGTCAGGTGCTTATATCAAAATCGCATTCACTTAATCATATGATAACCAAAAAATGGAATATCGGTGGGGTTGTATTGTTGATTGAGTAAGTTCGATGTGAACTGGCCATTGTCAACATTACTACATGTGTTTCTATTCAAAGGCAGTAGCCATTATAAATAGTATATCTTCATCTAAGTATATATGTATTTATATGTGCATTTATGTATGTGTGTATAATGGCGTTTTTACACATTTTTCATGTGCAGGAAAATTGATAGCACTCGTATGTCGGTAATATCTTGAATACTTTACATTTCCAATTGCACAGTTAATATTTGGTATTGATTTCTTGGCTCTTTCTTGTCTCTTCACTATGAATCCCCTCATGACCTGCTCCTCAAAAAATAAAGTTGAAACCAGATTTTACGAATTTTCCCCTATTTTTATTTTCATCATATTGCAATAATGCTGAAATTTCTGGTTTACCTTATCTCATCCTGTGTGCAATAGGTGCATGTTTGTGTAAGTATGTTTCTTTTAGGGTGTTCATTGGTGTATTACTTTGCAAATTTATACATCAATATGCACTTCTATTTGTGCATGATTTATTTGCATACATGATTAATTTAATGTTCGTATGGATTTATGTATGCAGACATGAAGATTGGCATGTATTTGTGTGTATTTTGGAATGCACAAATGTTTATATGAGCATAATTTTTTACAGGAAACATGTTATTATATACTAGGTGTTGCGCACCTAGTAAGAAATTAGGTCAAATACAACCAGAGGGATAAACAAAAGTCAGCATGACCGAAAAGTGTTTTCTCGTGCACATTCGTTTCGTGCTCACTGGCGATTCATTAGAAGGAGATGATGTTACACCCTTAACCCACAATATATTTTGCTGAGTAATATGGGAGAACAGGACGGTTCCATCTACTAAACGAATGGTTTAACCTGCAGTAGTGAAGCTAACTTCATAGAAATTCTTCGTCAATGCGTTTTCAAAGCTAACTCACTCTATGTAATGTATATCTCTAACCTGAAAAGGATACCGACACTAAGGCTGTTCATTTAGTTGTACTGACGAAACGAATGTAAACATTAGATTATACTTTCCGTTCATGCTGACTTTGATTTATCCTTGTGGTCATATTTGGACCAATTTGTTTCTAGGTGCGCAAGGCATAATAAATATTTGTAATTCCTAAGGTGATTAAAATAAATGTCTCGTACTAAGATATCTTCTAATCTGTTTAGCGCTGAATTTGAGAAAAAACGTAATGATAAGGACTTTTGAATTTTGGTCATGACAGTACGCTAGCATTATTAATAGACTCATTCGTTTCTTGACTGATATTTCAAATTTCCGCCCGATCGCCTTTTTCAAAAACATTGCTTCTCCTTTTCACTGGATCAAAACGCTAGAAAACAAAATGACACAAGGTCTTTATCAGAATTCGTTTATAAATGATTTATGTTAATGGTTGAACAAAAGTTCACGTTAATTATGGATTCTAGCATAGCATATTTTGCAATTATTTTTCTAATCTATTTTATTTGGTTTCTTACGAATAATACACTGTGATTTTATCGTAGTACTATGCGAGATGCCAGTCAAATTATGCCATATGTTATAAAAACAAACGTCAAATATTCAACTATTATTAAATACTGTTTCAGTGACCCAAGGCCTTACCGTATTGAACATGTTTATATTAATTGATGGTCTTTGATGCACTGCGCATTTTTGCAATGTTAAAAAACTTTATAAACCAAATATGGCGTTAATTCGAGTAAATTTAAAAGTTATATTTTATTCTATTCTACTCTATCCTATCGTCGGAAATTTTCGCTGATTTTTGTCGTGTCTGTACGCGTAAAAATTACATTAAACACCAAGCCCTTCTATGCTTACGAATGCTTTTTTAATCTATTTAGTTAAAACTATGACCTGTGCTTGCCATAAGCTACACAATTCTTCGATCGATACTATGTCAAGTATTCTGAGCCGCTACCTCTCCGACGAAACTGGATACCATTGGGTATGTGTTCTTCTCGTCAAATTTATGAACACTACCTATTATTGAATATTTTTAGAATATAATATAGGAAATTATGCTTATTTTGCATGTTAATTCAATAGATGTGTTCATTTTATGAAATATTTGCTTACAAAATTCATAGCATGAATAAGACAGATATGAATTGTACCCTACGGTATAGTATACGTATTACTTTTTAATCAAGGTTGCGATCTTGATATAAACACCTGACCCATTATTTACATACATTTGTCAGTATAAACTAAGTATTGTAAAGTGTAGAAAAGGCAATTCAGCCAGTAGACCGGTTTCGTGCTTATTAAGAACCCATCACATACTGTCCAGAATTTGCTTCGGAAAAGTTCCAACAAGGGACCCTTGTTTTGGAATCTAGTGCTCTAATCACTGAGACACCCTGCCTCACACTGAATACAATTTTCAGTTATACACTAAGTAGTGTCTTTGGTTAGCATTTCATTTATGTAGAGTCTATATAGCATACCTTTAGACCTAAAGTTCCTACTAACCATTCCCAATCTATCCTTACAGAACAGATACCACTACAAATAGAGACAGTGGTATTGAAATGAACATTTATATATTTAAACGAGCATTGGATGCGCGATCGGTGAAATACACTTGCTATAATCAAGGGTGCGAAATTTATGTAAACACCTGACCCATTGTGTATAGTGTAGAAAAGGCAATTCATCCAGTAGACCGGTTTCGTCCTTATTGGGAACTCATCAAGTACTGGCCAGAATTTGCCGCGGACAGGATACGAACCTGGGCACGTCTGCTTCGGAATCTGGTGCTCTAACCACTGAGCTATCCTGCCGCACACTACACTACACACAATTTTCAGTTATATACTAACTAATGTAACTTGGTTAGTCAATTTTTCCTTTAGGTGGAGCTCATATGGCATCCATTTTGACCCAAAGTTCCAACTAACCATACCCAATCTGTCATTACTGAACAGACACCACATTACATGGGGAAGTGGTATTGAAATGAACATTTATATAATTAAACGAACATTGGTTGCGCGGTCGGTGATAACATTTACTATAATCAAGTTTGCGAACTTGATTTAAAAAACCTGACCCATTAAGTACTTACATTAGTCATTATAAACTAAGTATTTTATAGTGTGGAAAAGACAATTCATCCAGTATACCGATTTCTTCCTTATTGGGAACTCATCACATACTATTCTACAATGAGAGTTGGGGATGTTTAGTTGGAACTTCAGGGCTAAAAGGGATGTTATTTAGGCTCTACCTAGAGAAAAAGCTAACTTATACACATTAGTTAGTATATAACTGAAAATTTTGTGAGTGTGTGGCAGAGTGGCTCAATGATTAGAGCACCAGATTCAGACGCAGACGTGCACTGTCCGCGGCAAATTCTGGACAGTACGTGACGAATTCACAATAAGGACGAAACCGGTCTACTGGATGAATTGCCTTTTCCACACTATACAATACTTAGTTTATACTGGCAAATGTATGTACATAATGGGTCAGGTGTTTATATCAAGTTCGCAACCTTAAATAAAAGTAATTGCTATCATCACCCGCGCAACCAATTTGCGTTTAATAGAACAGGTGTTGACGAATATAATAAGGACTCGTTATTATTTAAATCCAATTTGCGGACTTAAGTTAAATATTAAACCCATATTTAAACCACTCAAATAGCAATGTAAATACAGTGTCAATCTCGTGATTAACGGCAATTTTTCCATGTTGTACAGTTGATTAAATAAATGGGATTTATAAATTACATGAAAGTTGCGATCTTGATATAAATACCTGTTACATTATATTCATGCATTTGTCAGTATAAACTAAGAATTTTATAGTTTACCAAAGGCAATTCATCAAGTAGACCTGTTTCATCCTCATTTGGAACTCATCACGTACTGTGCAGAATTTACCGCGGACAGTACGTGATGAGTTTCCAATGAGGGCGGAACCGATCTACTGGATGAATTACATTTCTACATTATACAATTCTTGGTTTATACTGACAAATTTGTGTTCATAATATGACAGGTTTTTACATCAAAATCGCAACCTTAATTTAATTAATTGTGTCTCTAGTTTGTAAACTCGATTTTAATGGTAGTTAATGACACTTGTAAAATTAATTAATAAAATAGCACAAAGGAAGCTAATATGAGTGACCATATCTTCTAGAGGTGAAAATAAATTAAAATATGTAGCTCATAATTATTTATATTACAGACCAAAACCAATGAATATAATAAACCGAATTATTTCTAACTGAGAGGACAAATTAGCTAAATTTCACGAACAATACTGTGTTGCAAGCAATTGTTTTATTTGCAAGTATGTATTAGGTGCTGCGAACCTAGTAACAAATTAGTTCAGTTGTGACCAGAAGGATAAACCAAAGACAGCATGAACGGAAAGTATAATCTCATGCACATTTGTTTCGTGCTAACTGGCGAATCATCAGTAGGTGCCTGTATTACGCCCTTTAACCACTATATATTTGGTCGAATAATGTGGGATAATAGGATGGTACAATCTCCTAGAATAATGTGTATACCTACAATAGTGAAGCTAACATCATATAGTCTACGACAATGCGACTTCAACGCTAACTCACACTATATAACACATATACCGAGTCTGTAAAGGATACTAACACCATGGATATTGTGTTAGTAACCGATACCAACATTATTGTACCGAAAACTTACATAGTACTAGCACTTTGGTTTCCGAGTCGGAACATGGAACCAACATGATGGATAACAATTTATGCTATAGTTCACAGAAATTGAAAATAACCACAATTTGTGAACACATGTTACTCCAGTAAATCCATACACTCTGGCCTTGATCGATATCAGTTATCAAATTTCGTGGTAAGCATGACATCATTTAATTCAATATATAACAGTTAAATACTTTTTATTGCGGAGAACTAATATATATGCAAGTATGTATTAGGTGTTGCGAACCTAGTAACAAATTAGTTCAGTTGTGACCAGAAGGATAAACCAAAGGCAGCATGAACGGAAAGTATAATCTCATGCACATTCGTTTCGTGCTTACTGGCGACTCATCAGTAGGAGCCGGTATTACGCCCTTTAACCACTATATATTTGGTAGAAGAATGTGGGATAATAGGACGGTACTTGCATATCTATATTAGTTCTCCGCAATAAACAGTATTTAACGGTTATATATTGAATTGAATGATGTCATGCTTACCGCGAAATGTGAAAACTGATATGATCAAGGCCAGAGTGTATGGATTTACTGGAGTAACAGGTGTTCAGAAATAGTTGTAATTCTCAATTTCGGTGAACTATAGCATAAATTGATATCATCATGTTGGTTCTATGTTCCGACTTGGAAACCATAGTGATAGTACCATGTTCATTTTCGGTACAATAATGTTGGAATCGGTTACTAATACAATAGCCATAGTGTTAGAATCCTTTACAGTCTCGGTATATATATTATATAGTTTGAGTTAGCGTTGAAGTCGCATTGTCGTAGACTTTAAATGATGTTAGCTTCACTATTGCAGGTTTACACATTCGTCTAAGAGATTATACCGTCCTATTATCCCACATTCTTCGACCAAATATATAGTGGTTAAAGGGCGTAATACCGGCACCTACTGACGAGTCGCCAGTAAGCACGAAACGAATGAGCATGAGATTATACTTTCCGTTCATGCTGTCTTTGGTTTATCCTTCTGGTCACAACTGAACTAATTTGCTATTAGGTTCGCAACACCTAATACGTACTTGCATATATATTAGTTCTTCGCAATAAGCAGTATTTAACCGTTTTAATTCCTTTATTTATTGTGAACTAAAAGAATCATGAACGAATTTTATTCATTTAATTTGATCAATAGTTTACGTTGTTTTGGCTCTTTTTTCCTAGCCTTACCGCAATCATTTCAGATAATACAAAGCTATTTACATATTTTAATTGGCAGTAAATTCGATACAGGCAATAAATATCTTATTATTTTAAAATGTATTTAAGAAATAGTTCGCTGATATTATTACACAAGTGTGTTTCCTATTTTTCTTAACTTATTTTAGGTAGGAACCAAACTTACTGGAGAAGTGAGATAAATTTACAGTATAATAGCAAGATATAATTATTAACCACATTTATTGAGCTCCCACTTTACTTAAACGTGAAAAATACTCCAAAAAGAAGTCAAACTGAATTTGAATATAGATATCACCAACAAACCTTCAAACGTTACCGAAGTGTCCCATTAAATGATACATCGAGTATTTGCGGACACATTAAAAATGTAGGCTAAGACACTTCATTCAGTTTTACCAGAAAGAAACCCGCATGGCCAAATTGCAAGATAGATGGAGCTAAGATGTGGTTGGTCACGACAAATGTATGGTTAATAAAAGAAAAAAAATTGCGATAAGATTCCACTGAAACCAAAATTATACCCACCTTTTTTGGATGACATAGTAATCATCTGGAACCATGGTGATAATGAGATGGTAAATTTCTTAAATTTAGCCAATCTAATGAGCGAACTTCAATTTACTCTGGAAAGGGAATCAGCAGATGAATTGCCATTTTTAAATGTCAAAATATTTAGAAATGTTCAGAAATTAGAAAGAGATATTTATAGGAAGGATACTTATTCCGGAATCCTTCTTAATTTCTTGTACATTAACCCGTATTTTATGAAAATCGGTATCTTGAAGTCATTAACATTTATAAGCCTCTGATTAACAGACAAAAAGAAAAGGAAGTAAGAATTAGGTAGACTACGCAATATATTCAAGACTAATGGTTGCCCTCTTCATTAAATAGATGCAACAATAATGGACTCCGTGAAAAAAATTAATCCTAGTTTGAAGTAAATAAAATCGAATAAGGAGAAGGAAGAGCGGAAGGTCATGGTTTTACCGGACTATATTTTAAGTAGGAAAGTTAAATCATTAGCTATAAAATACAATATAAGGTCAGTTTTAAAACAATCCCTATACACTAAGCACTATACTCCCTAACCAAAAAGGAAAGATTGAACCCTTGGAAACATCAGGAGTGTATGAAATCCCTTGCAGTGTTGTAGCCTCATATATGTTGGTTAGACCATGCGCCCAATCAAGGTAAGAAGAGGTGAACTTAAAGCCGCATGTAAGTATGAACATATTTCTAAATCTGATCTTGATCGTAATGGAGTGGACACTGGACACACTATTAACTGGAATTATTGCAAACGCATAGCAATATGATAACGAGATTGATTAGGGAATCTATCGAAATTAAATCTAGAGATAATATAATAAATGAAGCAGTTGTTGAAAAATCATTAGGCTCGATTTGGAATACCACATTAGCTAATGGCAGGAAAAGACGATTGCACTAATTGAAAACTGAGGCTAACTCCAGTAAAAGATTAAGAACATCGGATTGAGATTGACTTATTAGTGGGCTTATTATTCAATTAGTGGCTAATCTATGATTGAAAATATTGCCTTCCTAAATTTCACCTCCAACTACTCGTTTGATGTTAAACTCTTAGTGATTTGAACGCTTATTTTTGTGTCTTTCAACCCCATCCACCTACAGTGATCATTCTAATAATACAGCATTTCCAAATGTTTAGCATTAATAATTAGTCTTGCGCGTACATAATATCAAATTAAACGAACATTGATTGCGCGGGCGGTGATAACAATTATTATAATCAAGATTGCGATCTTGATATAAGCACCTGGCCCATTAATTACTTACATATGTCAGTATAAACTAAGAATTGTATAGTCTAGGAAAGGCAATTCATTCAGTAGACCGGCTTCGTTCTTATAAGTTACTCATCGTGTACTGGCCAGAATTTGCCGCGGACTGGGCTCGAACCTTGGCACGTCTGCTTTTGAATCTGGTGCTCTAACTACTGAGGCAAGGTGGCTCAGTGTATACTCATACACATCCACATGTGTGACGTGCGCCTATTTAATGCTTTGACAATAACTGTCATTAACAATCTATCGTGAGTACAACCTGAATGCTTTGAATTGGAATTTAACACTTGCTAAGGTCATTCTGATTTCTAATTTTGTCACTCATAATGGCATGTGTTTATGACGAGTGTTTCTAAATTATTGGTCTCCTCCCTCCAGAAAATCTGAGGGCAATTTTAGTTACGGCATTTTACATGGAGTGTATAAGACAAATAGTCTAACGCATGCAAATGATAAATTCTTATTCAGCCACTCTAGTCTTACTTAGATGAACATAACGGTTACGGAAATGCACACACAATCATGTAACACGTGACTATCTGAAATATAAATATTATAGAAGAGGAAATAATTCGCTTGCTTCATTAGTTAGACTTTTTAAATTGGTGAAGATGGACCAACTAAAGAAGGCTTTCGATAAAGAAATTTTAGTAAAGAAAGAAAACAACTGGAAAAAGTTTAACTGCGTTAGTCAAAATGCAGATCAGGTAATGTTTACTTATGTTTGGATGAACGAAAATAGCATTAAGCAATCCAAATATTGGCTGAGGAAATGGTAGAGAAGCTAAATAGCTTATAAGTAGATTTTACTACATAGGTTACAGTTGATCATTCCTCACATATTATTTAAAGACTTCTGTTGCCTTCTATCACGATATGTATATATATATATATATATAATATATATATATATCTGTATATATATATATATATATATATTGAGGAAATAAAGTACATATTGCTAAGGATGAAAATGCTATTAATAGAAAGCTGGATATTTCGTCATTTGTCAGAAATATTATTTACCAATATACATGCGCAAGTTGTCAATCAACTTACGTAGACCGATCGACCAGACGGTTAATTACTCGAATGAGAGAAAATTGCAACTTAAACGCCTGTTTTAAATCAAATGGTAAATAGACGTCTGCTATTGCGCAACACATCATCGAAGCACCGCACATATGTTCTCCAGACGTAGCATTCAAAGTAATTACTAAATGCAAAAACAAAAGGGAGCTAGCCACATACGAAGCCTTATGGATAAACAAATTGCAGCCGGATTTATGCAAGCAGAAGAAGCACGTACAAGCATTGAGCTTGAACTGGATTTGACGCACGCAATTGATTGGTTTCCGTATTTTCACACTCTCTCTTCGTTTACTTATTTCTATCTTGTTTTTCTTTCCAATTTATATATAAAGATATGTTCAATAGTAGATATGTTGTGAATGTTAGATTTATAAACGCGCAAAAAACGGAATGCGCCTGATTTCTAATAAATAGTTTTATCATCACCCAGAGCAAACAGATGCGTGGACTATGTAGCGGCTTTATTATTTTATTGACTATCAAAATGTTTTTATGCTCATATAGATATTCGACACGAGGCTTAATTGCTGTTGTCATTTTGATAACCAAGGTAACGCAGTCGGTCATTGTGACAAAAGTTAAATTAAGGCCGAAATAGTGACTACACTGACTCTTAAATATTAAAGCAGAAATTTCATGGTGTTATGTCAAGTAGACCCGTTGATCTATTTGTCAGTCATCAATATTGCAGTTGAAGAACCTAAATTATTTGGTCAAGAAGTCAGAAATTCTTTTAGTCATCCTCGCGAGAAACTCAGGTATCAGTTCATGCATCAAATATATTTTTATAACAGGCTTCTGTTTAAAAAATAATTAAATGAGCCTGCTGCGATTGAGGCAAATCCAAATCCTAGTATGGATAACAAGTTGCACAACATGGTAAATCTATCACTAAACACGAGTACTACTGCGTTTCGAACTTCCTTGATAATTAAACAATAAATGATTTCGTGGGTGGTGGTAACAATTCTTTAAATCAGGTTTGCGAGATTGAAGTAAGCACCAGTCGTCGAACAACATAACAAAACCACCACCAGCCGCAACGAAATGACGCCTTTCGACCTTCCACGATTATCATCAGAGTACAACAGCAAACTCACTAGCGAGGATCAAACCGCATTGCATATGTATGGAAAGCAAAATTAGACATGCGTCTCTCATCTCTCGTGCACAACAGAAAAACAACGTAAATGGTGAAAACACAATTCGTATGTAAGGGATTTACGCATCGAAAAACAAACGTAGATCCATTCAAACGAACATACGATGTTAATTTCCTATATACTTACATACATACAACTATAACACAATACATATATCCATTGGATACATACAAGCATACATACATACATTCATATATACATACATACAAATATATACAGAAATACATACATACAAACATAAATACAAACATACATACTTACATAAAAACATACACAAATGCATATGCAGCATACACACATAATTAAATTCATACATACAGCCTTATTTACTAGCATACATACAATATATGTATGTATACATAAGTCATTCATATATATATATATATATATATATATATATATATATATACATGCAAACATGCATACAAACACACGTACACACATGTATGAATACGCACATACATATACTCATATATATATATATAGTTGTATACATACGAGGGCACAGGAAAAAAACTTTGAGCACATTATTACGTGAAAATAAGGCACTAAGTTTCTATTGGAAAGCTTAAGGACAAAAGACTTGTGCTTCCTGATGGGAACGTCTATTCGGAAGATTCAGGAAGTTAGCGTCGCTAACTTTCAAAAAACAACAATTGACTTGTTAGCACAAGTCCTCAGTTATTATTGTTATTTCTTTTATCATTATAAATATTATTTAAATTAATATTATTTTAACCAATGCTATTGTTGTCTTATTGCATTTCATTTTATAAATTTTTACCGGTTAGGTGTCAGTCGGGCGGTATGAGGACGTGGATAATACCATTTGCTTTAAAACGCTTTACAACAATGACGTGGGGAAAATTTCGTACTGCATGCATAAAAGTAAGACAAATAAATGATATAACGTTACATAAACAACATAGCCTCCATGTTCTAATATTGAATACAAAAGTTTGTGACTTGCGTTTCATAATTATTCTAATCTTTACTCATTAAAATATGTGATTTGACTGTATATATTTCTAAAAGCGCTTGCAAATATCACTATAGTAAAGCAAACTTAAAGTAGAATTGACAGGAACGATATATATATATATATATATATATATATATATATATATATTTTACTTGCAAACAATACGCGATGTATGTTTCCTATAGGGACGAAACCGATCAACTGGATGAATTGCCTTTACTACATTTAAAATTCTTTGTTTACAGTGACACTTTCATGTACATAATGGGACAGGTGTTTATATCAAGATCGCAATCTTGATTTAATTAATTGTTATCACTGCCCGCGCAACCAATGTTCATTTAATTATACACAGCAGATTATTTTAATCAAGGTTGCGATCTTGATATAAACACCTGTATCATTATGAACACAAATTCGTCATTATAAACTAAGTTTTGTATTGGGTAGATAAAGTAATTCATCCAGTAGACCAGTATTATCCTTATTGGGATCTCAGCACCTACTGCTAAGAATTTGCCGCGGGCAGGGCTCGAAACTGGACTTGTATGCTTTAACCACTGAGCCACCTTACTGCTCAGATCTCTGAAATATGCCGCGTGATTTCATACGTTGTTTTTCTATTTTTAAAAGATGCATTAGAATTGTGTAAGAAGACCTTGAATGCATAGTTGTGTCAAATTAAATAAACGAATTAAATTTATTGCCATTTTTTTTGAGCGATGTTGAATACAATTTGAATTGAATATAATTATAAATTGTCTATTCATTTTGTTATGAACTCGTGTTGTTAATTGAGTTTACTTTTTAGATACTGACTCCATTTGTTTCATGTGCTAGTCAATGGAAATTAAATCTTCCAAATTTGAACTGCTAGAAAGAAATTCTTTAAATCAAGTTTGCGAGCTTGAAGTTAATAAAAATAACATTGTATATAACCAGTCGTCGAACAACATCACAAAACTACCGTCAGCCGCAACGCACTGATGCGTTTCGACCTTCCATGATCATCATCAGAGTACGACGGCAAACTGGCTATCGGTATCAAGCCGCTTGAATATAGCAGGAAAGCAATGTTAGAAAGCTTTGCAAACAATTAATGTTCCAGTTGACTGCATAGAAATTGCGCAGCCGACATTTCCAGTGAGGTTCAATGTTTGCGTGAATGCTAGATGTAAGAGCCACATATCTAACATTTGATTTCCATATGATGCAGGAGGTTTGATCCTCAATCAATCGTTTATAATCTTTCTAATGATCAACTACTGATCCGTACGTACTGGTAACTTTTGCTATGTTGTTCGACGACTGGTTAAATACAATGGCATTGGTGTTTACTTCAAGCTCGAAAACTTGATTTAAAGAATTGTTACCACAACCCGCGCAATCAATTATTGTAAAATTGCTGGAAAGAAACTTTGTTTTGCATTGTTGCTGTCTTTTACAAATTAAAATACATGCATGGATCGGAAAATTACTAGTGACAAGAATGCTTTAGTAACCGTGAGCATATGGATGCAGCAATTGATAGAGTGGGGATTAAAACTAAGTTAAAAGCCAGTTGAATACTATTTGTTGCGGAGAACTAATATATTTGCAAGTATGTATTAGGTGTTGCGAACCTGG
>JAQBSW010009933.1:0-26508 GCA_029291075.1 Eudiplozoon nipponicum | reverse complement strand
ATATATATATATATATTCTTATTATTTACCACGGACAAATATGTATGCAATTATACATAAGTTATTGCGCACCTAGTAACAAGTTAATTTATTTAGGACAGATGGATATGCCAATTTGAGGAAGAACATGATGTCTAATTTCATGTAAAATTTCCTGGTTCACGAGAATTCAACGCGCGTATTTTGAATTGTGGTATGCTAATATTAAGTAATCGTCTGAGAAGGAAAGCTAAGAAAGGTGTTGCGTTACGTTAAAATACCCAGGTAGTGCAGCTTGTCAAATTAGAATGGTACTCAAACTATTCTTTGAGGCCAAAACTGTGAATAATTTCTACGCAAAAGACTGGCAAAGACATTTAGCGCAATTCTCGTACGGCTACTAAACGTAAGTACTTGATGTCTTATTTTAACTAGTGGACAACTTAAAGCAAAGAAACAGTAAACAATTTACAATAAAATAACTATTAATGTTATGCAAATAAACAGATTGTAGCAATATCTTAGAAGCGAATGGATGGTTTTCATTCAAAACATGATCTGAAATATAAGGCCAAGAGGCAGTAAAAAAGTCTAAATAATGATATCAAAGATGTCAAATGAATGACTACCAATATTTGCAGGAAATTGCCATATTTAACAACCAAATCGCTGTTTTTGTATAAAAAATGGTAAATAACTATGAACTCTACGACTAACGTCATCATGGCACAGTCGTCACAGTTTGATCAGACTGGTAGAAACTAGTTGTGCTTATTTAGAAATAAACTATCCCTTTACATACGAGACTTACAACAATATTGAATTGCGTGGTTGTAAAATGAGCTCTAATGGATTTTTCCTTAGTTGAATGAGATATTGTAGTTTTCTCGGAGTTTATAACTATCCACAATGTCTTCTTTAATAATCCTCATGCTGCTTTCAT
This sequence comes from Eudiplozoon nipponicum, assembly GCA_029291075.1. NCBI lineage: Eukaryota > Metazoa > Platyhelminthes > Monogenea > Mazocraeidea > Diplozoidae > Eudiplozoon > Eudiplozoon nipponicum. The sequence continues at coordinate 25,586 of JAQBSW010009933.1, read as the reverse complement.
GTTAGTACTGAAGACAAAAAGACACGGATTTGAAGAGGGTTCTAAAAATACTGGAGCACTTTAATCACGCTCAGATAACCGACCGAAGACTAATCAACAAACAACGAAATATTGCATTCTTATGTGGACTTGTTTTCAAAGAGCCGGCCAATCAGACTTTGCTCTTATAAATGTCAGATTAGACACTGCGCTGTACTAAATTTATTTTTTTAAATTTGATTGAAATTATGAGGATATTGTAGTTTTCATAAATGCAGACACTGCCAATTATACCATAATTAAATTTATTGTCAATTATACCAACAATCCATCAACTAAACTCGACTAGTATACGGTTCACTTTTATTCAGGATTCCAGATAGATTGTAACCATTAAAGTGCCTTTTTGCAACAAAGCAGTTTAACCGCCAAGAAAGAGAAAAGAAAATGATAGATTAAGTCCCAATTAATTTGCCAGTCTGATTAAATAGTTGTAATGAGATGCTGGAAACACTATCAAATGTTTTCGAGAATCACATTTTGTACTTTTGCCTTCAGAATAGACCTTTTTGTCAAAGTAGCCATAATTTAATGTCATCCGTCTGCGAGGAAGCATTTTGCATAATGTATTTGAAAAACGTTTATTGGCTGATTAGACCACCTACAAATTTAAAATCATTAGTCTTGGTCAAAATAGACATAAAGTTTTATTTTTTAAGTTGAGATTTTTAATAATTACATTATTATTAACTTCAAACGTTTGACACATACATGCATTTTTCTGGCGTTTTACTAACATCTTTTCTAATGTGAGAAAACATTTACGAATTTGGTTTCCCAATAGATAAACTGAGATATATCGAATTACTATTGATAATACAAAACAGCATTACATGATTATAATATGCGATGCTTCACCAATACATAACCATGAAATTGATTTTTACGTGCACTGTAAATGATCATTATATTGTTTATTCTTAGCTAGGGATTGAAACTTTATCAGTTTCAATTACCCTTTTTGATCTTTCTGTTGCGAAACTATTGCAGCGCTGAAGCATCACTAATATAGCCTAATGAATCATAGTGCCACACAACCCTTGAAGTCAACATTAAGGTCTAGTTGTCAGCGATAAAGAGGGTACACAAGTTCACGTCACGAGCAGGGTTTGAACCTACGGCCGGTAACCTTTGGGATTTATAGTCAAACGCCTTTATTACTCGGTAATAACATCTTATCCTTTCATTGTCATAAGTAGATTATAATCTGTCTCATTACGTTATAAAAATTGAAGAGACTTCAGTCTATTATAAACTCTACAAAGAAATAGTTTAATTGCCTGCATAATTAGCGCATAATTTTTGGCAAATTAATTTAGGGATTAAGTTGAAGACCCTTTACGTCAGATTAAAGTGATTTGAAGAAGTTAATCGGTTTTTTTAAAACCGATTTTTTTAATCTAACCTAGTTTTATTAGCTAAAATACAATTTGAAATACGATAATAGTACGTTCGATCTTTCACCAAAATTCATTGAGATAAATCATTTTAAATTCGTTTGCTTAAAATATAAGGAAACGTGAAATTCGCCAAGGAAAGCGATGGATTTAATAGCGAAACTGTTCGATAAAGTTAAAACACTGATGGAGCACAAGCCAGTAACACTGAAATAGATAATCTTAAAATTTCGTTAAAAAGCATTAGACATTAAAGGGAACTACCCGATGCATATATGTTTAAATTGCCAGTGAAGATATATAGTAATGCTTGTCGCGAAAGCGTTCAGTTAAATATTTTATCGCTGTTATCACTCTTTGTCATTTATCATTATTTAATGCAATTTAATCTTTGATTAAAATTCGGTAAATATTATTTATCAATTCCGGACATTCCAATGCAATTGATTAATTGTTATTAATTTGAATAAAGTGCTTTCTTTGAATCTTCAACGATTTTGTTTAAATTAAGCTTTATCTCGAGTAATCCAATAGAGCCTTACTTAAACAACTATTAAAATTTAAACATGGAAAATGTTAAGAAATGAAGCTTTTATAAAATACCTTACACCAAATAGTTATCTTAAATTTAAGAACCAGTGTTAAACCATGAAAACGTATCTGCTCATTGTAGAGTCTTGCGTCCTATAAACTCTCGCGAACCACCCGGATACCAGGACCATACGTGGTTGAGTGTGGAGCAGTCTTTAGATTAATTTTAGTTGAAATAGTCCATCGTGGATGACATTCTAACCTGGTCGGCTGAACCCTATCGTAATATCTTCTTTTTGTCCTACAGGGTCTCTTTACGAGTAATACTTTCCGCCGATGGTTATACAATTTGTGTAGTGATCAACGAATGTTGATCCACCCCAAATTGCTTGATCCTCCTATATCCGAGGCGTTCTCATAGTCTATCATCAGGATCAGGTGACAGCTTTATTAATAGGATTTAGAGACTTATATTTATAGAACATTTTCGGCTTATATATATATATATATATATATATATTACACTTCATTACCGTTGTCAAAACATGCGAATGAGATACGGCCTCCGACGTCCAATCTCTCATTGACGCCATGCAGATCTTCCGCGTCACCTTGTAGACATGTAATGCCATTTCCAAATCTGGAGACGCCTAAAACTGAGACCCCGTAATTCTGGATTTGGTTTGATTTCGGCGACAAATCTTATCTATAAAAACGCCGATGTGCTTTATACCAATTAAATATTGCCACTAACACTATAGAAAACTGTTTACTCGACTTTTTCTATTGGTAAACCTCCATGCAAACTAGTTAGACGCAGTTAATAGAAATTTCACATTTTATTTTATCATTGCAACTTGTACTGTGTAGAGTGCAACATATTGTAAAATTTCTCAACTCAGCGACTAAATAATTATCTAAGCGACACTGGATAATAGCGAAAAAAAATCACCAATTTTGGGTTAATCCATCCTTGATTCAGACCTAGGTTTTTTTTACATTTAACAATAGTTTTAAGGATTATTTATAGTTTCATTCACATTAGCGACCAGAAAATTTCAATGCAGGAAAATTTTATACCCCAATTTACCAGACCAAGCTCCGATCCTATAGATTCCGAAAAGACAACCATACGCAGGCCATAGTTTATATCCGAATTTGCGGTAGTATATTTCCAACATATCTGACAACAGTTTGATCATGTTCACGTCTGCCTTAAGTATAAACTTGAGTATGTAATAACATTTCGAGCAACTAATTGGTCAGTTTTGACTCTAGCTACTTCATTGATTTCTCCACATACACGGATCTCGTCATTTGCTGGTTACTTGCAAGTCTACTCAAGTTTACCCATACATAAACTCTCCGAAGCCTGAATGATCGCTAAATCGGCCTTGATGAGTTATCTTCATGACTCGGTGAAACATATTCAGACCTCAACGTCCTGACATAACATATTATAGGTTTTAAAACATTTGCTCTATCCCCACCCACGAACGGATGTTACTGGTGATTCTAAAAAAGGTTTTTTAGTTCTAAACTGCATGTGCCGCTTAGGCTCATAAGTTCCATGCTTAAAAAATATCCCACTTGACATGAGTCCGACATTATCTATCACATCTATAGAATTCACCGTAAACAGCTCTCTGGCGCAGTCGCATAATCTGATGGAAGCTCGTTCCATATAAACAATCGTGGATCTCTCAGATGTCCAGATCGTAAACATTCAGGTATATTGTACTTGCAAAATTTCGACGCGGATGACATTTGAAACTGGTCAAGAGAACCCCTTCTACAAACTTCTCTACTTCTGTATGTCTCTTAATATTTGAGAATAGTATCGACGTTAATAGAAGTAGCATTTACTTTTATTCAAGTTTGCGTTCTTGAGATAAACAACTGATCAATTATGTAAACAAATTTTTCAATATATACTAATTATTTCATTGTTTGGAAAAGGCAACTGATTAAATGTAATTGTTATCACCACCCGTGCAACCAACATCAGTTTTATTATAGAAGTAACAATTTTCGCCAAATATTCCGTTATTGGAAAATAAGATTCTGTAATCGTACGAATAGTATGCTGATCCTTAATTGACGTCGCATGCTTCCTTATTCCAAAATTAATTGGAAAAAAGATTCATTTTGATAGATCAGGGGCATTGAAAACTTACTGTAAAATACTTTAACCCTGGATAAATTCAGAAAACCGACTTTGCTCTCACGAATATAGACCGAACGCCAGACTAAAAATCCAAAAACCAAATTGAAGCACTAATAATTAAACGTAAAGGCACGAAAGCATTTAACAAAGAAAATTTACAGAAATTATTGCAAAATTTTGAAACTTATTTACTCTATATAAATAATTTATGAAAAACCAACAGAAAAATCAAACGTAATATTATATTTTTAATTTTGTATTAAATAAGAATTTACCGACTTCCGCAGTATAACCTTAAGTATAGCCGTATTATCAAAGTAGTATATAGAAACATTTTATATATAATTAAATTCTCATTTTATTTAATTAACTGGCGAATATCGTATGGAATTTTGTTTAACTTCATTTAAATAATACTTTTTTGAAACTAAAATTTCCAAGAATACAGTCCTAGAGTTGGACAGTTGAGTCAACAAGTCGACTTCACTTCGTTTTTTTTGCATTACCGACATAAAAATAGAATATGTTTCAAATAGAAACATGTGGCACGCGTTTTATTTTAACATTTTGTAAATAATATGATTTGCAGAATAGATAATATTAATTTCCTATTTTAGTAGAATTCAGTCTTCTTTAATCGAATATTTCATAGTCAGGTTAAATTTACACTGAAGGTTATATGTGTAATGGATGGCTATTTTAGGTTACAGAAAATTTACCTTTATAGCAAGTCCACCGCAAGAACTTTGTCTACATTGTAATACTTTCATTGCTGTCCTTAAAAGCTTGTTAGCGCACTGTTTACTTTTAAATTCTTCTTGAGCACAGAAACCATCACAAGTTATGTGCTTGTTTGCAGATATTGAAAGCCGAACAGAACCTATGAAAAATGAGGACATAAAATTCGCTTAAGAACGCTTATTTAAGACTGTTTCGAGAAAATTATATATGACGAAGACGTTTTCACTAAAAGTAAAATTAACTGTCGAGTAGAATTTAAAGGTTTTCGGTTGAATCCTTCCAAAGTTGATTAGCTTCCTCAAAACCCGTAGGCAATGCTAATTTTTCTGTCGCGAGAATAATAAATTAAAATATAATAATTCTGCTAACTCAGTGTCTACAAACTACATGTAAATAAATTTTCAAATAACAAGTAAAATCATTGTTTGGTTACTGAAAATCGCAATATTAATAATATCATTGCATTGATAGAGAGTTGTCGATGAAATAAACTAGGTACCAAACAGTAAACAAATGTGTGTTGCACGAAAACTCGCTACAAACTGTGATCGTGTACGAGTAAACCAATAAATCGCACTTCTTGAAGTGCAAAAACGTGTAATTAACACACAATCATCTAATGTGCTAGAAAGCAATAGTTAGGTGGATGAAAATATGTCACATAAATTGTAAAGCGTAAATTATTCTTAGTTATAAATATTACATAGCGTCCACAAGAAATTTAATGATTTTAAGTTATTTATTCGCTGGTCTACTTAAAGCCAATAACAAATTATCCATTTACAGATTCTAAAGCGGTAACTTCCTTTTTATCTAATGAGAAACTAAGAGTGGGCTTCCGGTATTTGTGAATATCTATATAAGTGCTGTTAATTTGCTCAAAAATAGTAAGGTATTGAATGAATTCTAAAATTTGCACTTTAGTTAATTAATTAGGAAGCCTATATTTATAATTTATCGCAACTTGAAAATTGTTAATTAATAATCCCTGATATAAACGGACTTCAATTTGGTAACTCGAGAGGGTTGTTCCGATTCTATGCTTCAGCGATAGCCACAAATTGTACTTCCCAAAGTTTTCAACGCCCAACTCGTATATTTTAAATGTTTATTTGCATTAGCTGCGTATCAACAAGTATCCAGTCATTAATTGTGCTTTAAAATATTTATTCTTGAATGCATCATTGTGGAAATCGCGGTTTTTGTAACAAAGACAGCTATCCATGTTTTAAGTCAGTTTTATGGACGTTGTCAGGCAAAAATTTATGACGAGAACTCACACAGAAAACCAGAAAATGCAATGCTAGTTCAATTTAAAGCTGCAATTGTCACGAAATGACCCATACAACGAACAAACATCACTTGACATATAAATGAGTACCATTCACCCTTCCAAAGCCGTAGATGTCTTAGCCGTCAATTACCGCCCGAACCGATACAACAAAGCGTTTAAATACCAGAACTAGTGGTTACAGTTCTTTATGCTAACCTCACAAATAATTACTGATCGCGCGGCTGTGGTCTCTTGACGATTATACTGGCGTGTTACAAATGACCTTGCAAACTGCCGATTTTCTTTGCGTCTTTTTTAGTACTGTTTAATTACAAATACTCAAAAAATCATATTATGTGAACTTTGTTGAAAACAATTTTTTACTATCATATTGTATAAAACTTTTGGCAAAGACACAGTTTCAACTTTGATTAATAATCTTTGCAGACTTGAAGTAAACACCACCCCCATTGTATTTAACCAGTCGTCAAACAACATAACAAAACTACCGCCAGTCGCAACGCACTGACGCATTTCATGATCATCATCTGAGTACGAGGATCAAACCGCATAACATTTATATTGAAAGCAAAAATTAGAATTGCGACTCTCACCTTTAGTAGTCTTGCATCCTATTTCAAGCTCGTAAACTTGATTTAAATAATTGTTACCACCACCCACGCAATCAATTATTGTTGTTTAATTGTATAGTTTATATATATATATATATATATATATATATATATATATATATATATATATTCTTATAATTAGGAAAACAACACATAAATAACAAAGTGGATAAAGGCCATTTATTTCGTGAATACTAAACATCTCTTATACAATCACACATATTTATACATTTTGGGTTTTCATTTGATTATGCTATTGGTAACAAATCTGACTCGTTATTACTGTTGTTTCTTGTTTTGACTAGTTGGTGAGTGTGTATGCGTTTGTGTTTGTGTTGTGTATGCGTGTTTGTATGTAAAGGTCATTCTCGCAGTATTGCGAAGTGATGTCTGAGATCTTGTCATTATTGTTTTGGTATCTTGAGAGTTAGCCATTTGTGCACATTGTTCACTGTTACATGTACAAGTGCTATTTTTCCCAGTATAGTTGATCGTTTCACTTCGCTGCGCAAGATTGCTATTTTCACTTGGTAACAACGCTAATATTGATTGCAATGTTAAACGCTCACATTGTTTGGAGACTTCTGTCATCGTATACGCCTCTGTTATTTCCACTTCACATTGTTGCCAATCCGATTGTACGTTTGTTGATTCTAGTAGTGGGCCTAATAGTTCTTGGCTGGATACTAGTAGATTGTTGTTGAATTTTGTTATTCTTGGCCAGTCGATGAGGATATCATGTTGATGAAACTTTTGAATGTTAAGGTCAGGTGCTTGTTGTTTTATGTAAAGTGCTTCGTAGATAAATAATAATTTTTCGGATTTTGCTTTATGTAAAATTGTGAAATTGGTCTAATTGACAGGGTGCCCCGTTGCCAATATATGATCGGAAATAGCTGATTTTCCTGACGGTGCCAAGCCTTTGTTAATCAATTTCTGTAGCAAATGTTGCTGGATTCTGCTTATCAATTGCTTCTTCGTACATCCGATATATGTGCTACTGCATGTATATATATATATATATATATATATATATATATATATATATATATATATATATATATGTATGGCGAAAGCTTCAAATAGCTAATGTTCGTGACTGCATAGAAATTATTACGAAACCAGAAATTTCCAGTCACATTACAATGCATGCAGAGACTACTAGAATTGAGAGCCACATGGCTAATTTTGCCTTCATATATATACAATGCGGTTTGATCCTCGATAGTCAGTTTGCCGTCGTACTCTGATGATGATCATGGAAGGTCGAAACGCGTCAGTGCGTTGCGGCTGGCGGTAGGTTTGTTATGTTGTTCGACGACTGGTTAAATACAATGGGATTGGTGTTTACTTCAAGCTCGCAAACTTGATTTAAAGAATTGTTACCACCACCCGCGCAATCAATTATTGTTTAATCTTTGCAGACATCCGTTTTATTACATTTTCGCTTTATGGTAGTTTTAAGATAAATCTGAATGGTACGCTATGCATATAATTTTGAAATTGTTAACTTGTAAATGCTGCCCATGAACTATGTAAGTGACGCAAAACACTTTTCTGTAACCAATTTCGTCTTTTTCTATACATTTATAGGCATTGTTCATACAGAACACTGGCATATTGATTTTTTTAATCAAAAAATCTGAAAAAATTATTGCCTAGTGGCATTTAATTCTTATTATCATACTTAACTTCCTTCGTTTAACGTTTAACTTATAACAACATTTGCAGATGTATTTGCTTCTTTCCCCATGCATATATAAGATTCAGACAAACATGAATATGCATGTAATAAAACAATTAACAATGGTTCGGGTGGTGGTATGAATTTACTAGATCAATTTTGCGAACTTGAAGCGAACACCAATCATATTTTATGTAACCAGTCCTCGAAAATCATAGCAAAATTATCGACAGTCACAGATACTGAGGCGTTCCGACGTCCCATGATCATTATTAGAGTACGGCGGCATGTTGACTAGCGAGGATTAAATCGCACTGGATATGCATGGTAAGCAAAATTTGATATGCACCCGCCATTTCAATTCAAGTACAATATATTCGAGACTACTATAAGTGAGATCCGCCTATCTAATTTCTCTATCCATATATATATATATATATATATGCAATGCGGTTTGATCCTCGCCAGTCAGTTTGCCGTCGTACTCTGATGATGATCATTGAAGGCCGAAACGCGTCGGTACGTATGACTGTCGGCAGTTTTGCTATTTTGTTGAATGACTGGTTAAATACGATGGGATTGGTGTTTACTTGGAGATTCAAGTTTGACTAAAAGATTTGTTCCCACCACCCGCTCAATCAATGACTATTTAACTAAATTACCTATATGAATGTAGCGAATACTGCAAAAGGTTAGCGATCGTGACTGCATAGAATTTGTGCAGCCAACATTACCATTCAAGTAAAATTTGCGCGAGACTACGAGAGGTGAAAGTCATTTAACTACTTTTACTTGCAATATATATGCATTGCGGTTTGATCCTCGCTGGTCAGTTTGCCGTCGTAATCTGATGATGATCATGGAAGGTCTAAACACGTCAGTAAGTGTGACTGACGGTAGTTTTGTTATGTTAATCGACGACTGGTTAGTGTTTATTTCATGCTCACAAACTTAATTAAAAAATGGATTAGCATAATTAGTTTTACAAATTAAGTGTAACGACTTCAATGCCAAATCTAAATAATATTTTAAAAGCTATGCATGAAAAATTTTTATTTCATTTGAAATAGGTTAGATAAATAGATTCTTCATCAAACTGTAATTAATTCTAAAACTATCTGAAATTAATTTTAAATGCTTTTGATATATTCTAGTAGAATCGGTATAAAGAAAAAAATACTACATGATCAAGACTTGTGTCAAATAATAAACGGAAAAATAATCTATAGAAATTTGATAAATTTCCACTCATATATTTCTTTTCATAAAAGAAACTACGAATATTATATTTAATGTATATCAGTATCATAATAATCCATATTTAGTACAAAAATTTGTCGTAGTCTTCGACAAAAGTTAAGATAGTAGTCTTTGATTTCGCTTTGCTTAACTCACGTAAATTAAGTTAACCTGAGTTAAGACTTAAAGTTTCATTAAATGACTATTGATTGCCTGACAATGATAAAAATTATTTAAATTAAGATTGTGAATTTGTATAAACAAATCTCATAATATATAAATTTGGCCGTACAAACTAAGCATTGTGTAATGTAGAAAAGGCAATTCATCCAGTCATTATTGGGAGCTCTTCAAGTAATATTCTAAATTTTGCCGCGAACTGGGCTCAAACCTATGTACATCTACTTCGGAGTTTGTGATTCTATTCACTAAGCACACAGCCGAACGCTACACGTAACTTCCTGTTTTAGGATGTGGATTGTGGTTCGTTACTATGGCAAAACACTGAAGTTACAAAGTATTGACTCGCTGCCTTTCCATTTTGTTAATAAAAGTGACTGTCGAATAGACAGGCATGCTTTTTGATTGGTCGTGATTAGACTCAATGAAGTAAATAAATTTTAGTGCCTAGTCGCATATAACTCTATCTGTCAAATGAGATTGAAACAAAACAAATTTAATCTAGTTGTGTGTGCCTCCAGTTATGCTATCATGCCACATAGGTATATTAAGAACAGTTAAAAGTTTATGATCCTATTCAATACCGTTGTAAGTGGTCCTGTGGATTTCTTTGAGGCTGATGATGATAACACGGCTATCTGGAAGCTTCCTTTATTTGTACTTTCTAATTTGTCGGCTAAAAATAGACACTAATTAAACATGGCTACAGCAAAGTTTGTGCATAAATCCACAACATGCAACTGTCTGTTTGTCAATATTTTCTGACTATGCTCTTTCAAACGGCAAAACTAGACAGAATTACTGGCTAAAATTCTAATTACATATAGATCTTTCATGAAAGAAGCTGCCAATTAGATTCTATCTCCTTAGAAATAATATAAAAATGCCAATTTTACCGTTATTAGTTTGGTGAAAATAAAATAGCGAAATGAAGCATTGACTTCGTTTTGCTACTTGTTTTGGGCTATTGATGTCGGATTGGCAACTTCACTTTTATGAATAAATCATCATACCCATTATCGTAAAGGGTGTTTCTCATTACACTCCGCACTCCCTACAGCTTGTTATTTAAACAGTTATTCCGGATCTTCTAAATAAGATTTATCATCAGGCTTCATTTTTTGTACTTTACGTGCTGAAAACTTGAAATAATGGTACTTTTGGGTAAACTAATCAGAATTTACATCAATATATTTTTCTTACATGATTCTAATGCTTAGAATAATTTTGTTTATTGTATCAGCTTCTTTTTCTATTTCGTTAACTATGACAGTTTACTCCGACATAGTTATGCAAAATTAGATAATTTTTTGTCCAATGTATCAGAAATTTCATTTAATGTTTTCTTTCAGACAATATTTTCAAGTTTCCCTGTTACCAGAACCATTTATTAGTGATGATACCTGATATTACTAACCTGTAAACTATCAGATATTAACTCTTGAAGCTGTTTTATTCGTCTTTGATACATGTTGTCTATGTATAAAGTCAGCAAATATCCTTGTCTCTTTACATTATGTAAATTACAGTCTAACAGATCTATTCTCTTTATAACTCAAATAAATAGATCTAAGTTTCCTAAACACGACATGGGCACTTACTCACTTGGATTAAAACCAGTTACCTGGTATGAAACTGACAAATTTGCGTTCAAATAAAGAAAATATATTTTGTTCACTAATTAATATTGAAATTATCAGAATTTATAATTTTATGGCTTTACTAGTAGCTAAAGTTTCCATATAGGTAGTATATATTCTGCATAATTGTCTACATCCTAGCCAAGAATGTCAAATAAATTCATGACGAGCCTGAAGTAAGGCTAATTAAAATAAGTCGAATTGGTGAAACACATCTTTTCGAGTTTACAATCAATTTAAAAATAAATAAATGCTTAATTGCTTAAAGAGTCTTTAAGTAACCTCTTTCACAAATTTTCTAATGATTTGTAAATTTTTAAGCAATTTTTCGGGCGCAAATAGGATACACATCCTATAAAATTGTAGCTACTTATTTCAGCACTACAATATTTGTTTATTGATATTTTTTACTCTTTAACAACTTAAAATACGTAGAGTAATTATAAATCTCAACAGGATGGCAGAAAACTACAAGAGTAATTTTCTAATCAGTTTGATTAATTTCAGACTAGAAAAATGTATGAATTATTTAATATTGTGTCTGAATTCATTAAATCTCTAATTACCATTTAATGTTGTTGGTCGATTTCAATGCAGTTTGCTCTTACGTTTTTGTCCATTTTGTGTGTCTTACTACTTTTTTAGACAGATTAATGCCAATGTTGCAGTTTTTATAGAAAAGCTGGCGCTTCGTAACAAGTTCCACGTACACGCTTTGTCTGAGCTGTATAAAAAGGTAAATAAAGCATTTCTAAAAATAAATGATTTTGTTATTGTTCAGCATGGATTTCAATCTTGTCTGAGGAATACCTTTAACATTTAAGCCAAGATTTATTTTTCCAAATTTTCTTAGGGTATCAATAAACATATCGTTTAATTAGCCATATCCTGCGACATAATTCTCATTTAAATTTGTAATATTTTTAAAGCATTAAATATATAACGAATAGTTTTATTTATGACAGAAAATAACCACTGATGATGTACACTCGAAAATGAGAGAAGATGAAATTTATTACATTTATCACCTGCCAGTTTATGAATTATAAGCACTTATATTTTCAATAGGTCATATTTTGGACGCGACTAATTTGACAATATCATAACGCTAATTCTTTAATTGTCAGCCTTTTATTTCAAATACGGTTATCATTAAAATTTTGCTTGTCTTCTTATTTTAATTATTATTTACAACATTTTAAATGCACATAATATATATATATAATAATTATTATGAAATAGACCCTAAAATTCATATTATTGTTTACATGAGTAAAATGAAAAATAAATTTTTTCAGAAAGAGAGTCGTTTACATTTAAATTCTTCTCAAGTATCTACAAATGAACTTATCTTAATATATTAATTGAAAGGCAAAATACGATAGAAAAATGCAAGCACGAAGAGAGTGTGAAATAAGGAAAAACCAATCAATTGCGTGCGTCACCTCCAGTTTAAGTTCTATGCTTGAACATGCATCTTCTGATTGCATTGATCCTGTCGCACTTTATTTATCTATAAAGCTTCGTATGTCGCAAACCCTTTTCTTTTTTTGCATTAAGCAATTGTCTTAGATGATATGTGTGAGGTTGTTAGCAAAAAATTGTTGAACCCACACACGTATGTCCTACAGACGTATCATTTAAGATAATTAATAAATGAAATAACAGAAAAGACCTAACAACCTAAAATGTTTCGCGGATATGCAAACTGTAGACGGATTTATGTAAGCAGAAAATGTATTTTCTGGCACTGAGCTTCAATTGTAGGTGGTTTACGAGATGACTAGTTGTTCTCTTATTTCATATTAATCCCATGTTTACATTTTTATATTTTGTTTGGTTTCCAATTTATATATAATGAGATGTTCATTTGTAGATAATTGAGAAGAATATGCGAAAGAAACGTTTCTTGTATCTGATAAAATTTCATTTTATTTTTGCACATGGAAAGGGTACTATGAATATGCATAAATACTTTCATACACATAAATATGTACATATATAAAAACACAAATAGTATATGAATTTACAAATAAAAATATACACACAAAAATACAGATATAAAATATACACAAATACATTACAAATTCATACATACAGGTATAGAGATATACATGCATACATACGTATGTGCGTACATACCTACATAAACACGTACATACGTAAATATATACAATACATAAATACACACATAAATACATACATACATAAATACATACATACATACATACATACATACATACATACATAAATTCATACATACAGTCATACAAGCATATATGCATACATGCATCCTTACTTACGTGCATAAATACACATAAATAAATACATGTATACAAAAATAAATACACACATCCATACATACATACGTGCATACATGCAAAAATACATAAATACTTATATACATTCATACATTCATGCATGAATACATACATACATGTACACAGGCATACATACATAAATTCATTCATACTTACAGATAGTCATAAATATATACATAAATAAATTCTTACGTACGTACACACCCATATACGTACGTACATAAAACATATATATGCATACATAAATATGTACATGAATGTTTGGCAGCACGTTTGTCTGACGAACTAAGTAGCAGTTAATCCATAAAAACCATTTTATACATGCCAAAGAGGAGTCGCACCATGTGTTATTTCATAAATTTACGATCTTATAGTCTAAAGATTGCACAAAGTTAGCACATCCTAATTTCACTTCTTACCCAAAACGAAGCCCGGATTGTACTTAAATATATACATTTCATTGTATATCGATAAAAAATGACCGTATATATATATGCTATCTACACAATATAAAAATCGATTATTCGCGAATCAGTTGAAACTTCACTTATATCCAGCTAGAACAGCAGATCGATTTTAGATTCAGACATCACTAAGCGTATTAGTACAAAAGAAAATTCTATGTTACTGTCGTACGTTCTACTTCTTAAGAAAAGAATTTCGTATCACACAAATTCTCCAAAACTAAAACAAGTTTAAAATTTATTTAGTGGGTTTTCATACATGAATGAATATGCAGAAACTCTTGCATTTATGTGATTCAGATATCTAATGGATTAATGCTGCACAATTATGCAAAACTAAGGATTTTATAAGGTAGCTAATAAAGTTCACACAGTAGACCGGTTTCGTATTTATTTTGAAAACTCGAACTACAGTCCATAAATTTGCAGCGGGGCTCATTTGTTTCGGTGTATGTGAATCAAACTATTAAGCCATGGACGAAACCGGTCTACTAGATGAATTGTTGTCGCTACCTTATACAGATCTTAATTTATACTCTTAAGTTTATATATAATGTGATTGGTGTTTATATCAAGTTATTAACCTTTATTTAAATGATATTTATCACCACCTATGCCATCAGTGATTGATCAATGACATAAATCTATGCAATTTTTATATAAAATACGATGTACTGCTCATATTACACGAAGTTCTTTTGAATTTATTGCAAGCAGAAATACAACAAATCTTTGTCTGAACTGATTGACATCTGTCTCAAAGGAAAAATGAAAGATGCTCTCCTTGATTTATGTGAGTTTTTTTTTTAATTTTGAAAATATGCCGATTACTGTTTTAGTGTTTAGAATAATGGCATTTGTTTTTAGTAAGCCTATGCTATGTAGCAGACCACATTCAAAGTCATGAATAGAGTTCAAATGTCGACAGGACAATGAAAGCAAGAATTGCACATCGCATGCATAAACATAATGTGTTTCATAACCAACGCTTACTTCATCTTGCGCTAGTTAACGAAGTGAGTTGTCCTAACTCATTTTATAGCTTAAGCAGAAATATCCCATTGACAATTATCGTGCATTATGCAGTGTTTCCGTATACATTGCTCCTTTATGCATTTGGGATCCAACTGGTGTTTTCTCTAGAGAAAATCGGCAGTTACGGCCATAAGTATCATAAAGCCAATCTAAGTCGCAATGATTAGTGAATACCGGTTAATCTACTTAACAAAGATCGCTTAACAAAGGCTTCCATCGACTGGCCCCATCAAAGACCAGGCACCAAGTTAAAAATGGTGTTTCTAGAAATCCTGAAGGCTGGATGCACATCGGAATTTAAATTTTTACGATGTCATGACTTTGAAAGTGATATTGGCCTATTCAGGGCATTGGATATACTTCTGCTAAAGCATGCAGTGCAGCGTCTTTTTAATATTTGTAAGAATTACTAATGGTTTTCTGCTATATTCATCATGGTAGTTTATAATCAATTTTAAATTTTGTGTCATTGCATTCACCGTTTAACATAAGATAGATATTTCTGCAGGCAATTTCTAACAAGTTTTATTCTTAATAAAAGTACAACGCTATTTATTATTGTATAGGGTGTTGAATAAACGTTTCCTAAACATTGAACTTCTTTTTACATTACAAGATAACACATATTGAGTAAATTTACTCTAAATATCATGCATTACCATTAGATAGAGACCGACCAAGCAAGTTTTTTTATGAACTATTACATAAAACTCGAATATGAAACTGACAATTCTAATCAAATCTACCGACAAAATTCGTACATTATATTTGAAAAAAATTTTTTTTAATTCTGCATCTCGATGGAAGAAGAAACAAAATTTAAACTCAATATGAAATGAAAAATAAATCGTGTATTGAAGCATAAGTCGATTATGAAGATGGTACATGAAACATGAAGAATAAGTATTAAACACCTGTGGTGCACATGTTGAGGAAAATATTAAGATAACTTGTAGTTATAGAGAATGACGAGTGCTTATTATGGATAATTTTAAGAGTAAATTAAAATGTTTATCAACACGAATGTTTGTTAACAGATTTCTCACTGTGACTTACAAACATGAATTAAATAATACAATTAAACAAAAATTGATTGCGCGGGTGGTGGTAACAATTCTTTAAATCCAGTTTGCGAACTTGAAGTAAACACAAATCCCATTGTTTTTAACCAGTCATCGAACAACTTAACAAAACTACCGCCAGTCGCAACGCACTAACGCGATTCGACCTTCCATGATCATCATCAGAGTATGACGGCGTTGCGACTGGCGGTAGTTTTGTTATGTTGTCCGACGACTGGTAAAATACAATGGGATTGATGTTTACTTCAAGCTTGTAAATTTTATTTAAAGAAATGAATTAAATAAGATGCATACTCAAATTCAAATTACTCCAAATTCAAAGGACAACGAATGTAATAAAGCAATAAACGATTTAATGTATAATGGTTATTCCATAAAATTAATTGAATCAGTTATTAAAAGGGGATGACAACAGAAACAGACGTATTTTGGACCACATTAAAAGGGGTCTACGTAAACATCCTATTTAAGGGGGAATCAGTTTCCCGATTAACACAAAAGATAGTTGAAGCGGCATAAACACGCATATTTAATGCAGCTAAACTACGAGTGTTATGGAAAGTAATGCATTTTCCTTTACCAGAAATCAAAGAGAAACAGCCGTTAATGTTGACATCAAATATTATTTACCAATATTCATGCGTAAGTTGTCGATCAACTTACGTGGGCGATCGACCAGACGGTTAATTACTAGACTGAGAGAAAATTTCAACTTAAACACCTATTTTAAATAAAATGGTGAATACATGTCTGCAATTGTGCAACACATCGTTAAAACCTCACGCGTGTGTTCTCCAGACGAATCATTTAAGGTAATTAAAAAATGCAATAACAGAACGGAGTTAGCCACATACGAAGCTTTGCAGATAAATTGATTGCAGTTGGATTTGTGCAAGCAGAAGAAGCATGTTTAGACATTGAACTTCAACTGGAAGTGATGCACACATTTTGATTGGTTGTTCCCTTATTTCACACCCACTCTGTGTTTCTATTTTTTCTATTTTGTTTTTGCTTTCAATTTATATATAAAGATATGTTCATTTGTAGATACTTAAGAAGAATATGAGAAAGAAACAGTTCTTGTATCTGATAAAATTACATTCTCTTTTTGCACATGGAGTGGATACCATGAAATTACTAATATTTATCATGCATCTCCTACCATGGATATATTGGTTATTTAGATGATATTAGTATGAGTTATACATTGATTAATTTAGCAAATATAGTAAGTTGAAAAGACCAGTTTCGCCGTTATCGAGCTTCAATCAAGTACTCCTCAGAATTTCCGCAGCCATGTTTTTAATTGGCGCTTCTTTCGTTTAGAGACTTGCAAATCATCCACACAACAACCAAAGGCGCACAAAACATTTACTTTCGAGGTATATATTAACCAAATCTATTTTGGACAGACTTTTTTTTGAGATTAAGTCTATTTGGCATCGCTTTCGACCACAACCAGACCGTCACTATAGAACATATACCATGGCACGAGGGAAAGAATAATGAACTAAAATACAGTTGTAATTGTAAACTGAACGGTGCACAAGTTAAAAAGTGCAGATCACGATTTAGGCGTTTTGAAATTTTCTACACCTTTTTGAAACATAAAAAATTTGCTCCGTCATTCTTTAACTGACAGGCCCTCCTTGTCTGACTTCTATAGTGCTTGTTCATTCCCATCTATTGTAGAAGGGTTTAGCACAATACCGCCGAAAAACTGCACCAGTCCCATAAAGAAGCCAATGCAAACGAGTAACTGCTAAAATAATGAGTTTTAAAGACTGAAAATTGAAACATAGTATTGGCTTATCTAGGCTCACTGTACAATTATTCACAAAGTAATTCGACACTTCAAATAAAATAATATTATTTTCGCATGTAAGCCAAAAGTTCATATTTGAGCAATCCTCTTTGTCAGTAGAGGGCCAAAAGAAAGAAACATGCGTAGTTAAATGATCAAAGATTTAATAAAATATGAAGCTTAATAACGATGGGAAATAAGGTAAGTTGTTGTTAGACAAAAAAATTAAGAAAATTACGTAACAAAATTACTAACAATATAAGGATAATTTCTGATTAAGAAAAAGGTCCCTCATTTAACCATCAACTCACGGAAGGTCTTAAAGTACTGGCCAAAATAAGAGAATAGTTAAAGGACGACGTTTTGAAGGATTATGCAGTAAATAAGTTATAAACCAAAAGAAAGATTAGTAACTCACTTACATTTTAATTTTATTCCTTTATACTTCAACTTTTACTAAAGCTAGTTACAGATTCTGAAATCTGCAATCGTTTTGCTAAACTTATTAAATGCTTGAGATTTTCTAAACTGATTTGCTGCATATCACGTGCATTTATTAGTTATATATTAACCTATATTTTTATCAGGCTTTTTATCAAGTGGAGCTTATTTAGAATCATTTTTGTAACCAAGGTAAACTGGTCAATAAAATTCTCTATTTCTTTAGCAAAAATCACACAAGCCAAGGAAATGGCATTGAATTAAATTTTTGATGGCTGGATTGTATATATATATATATATATATATATATATATATATATATATATAATTAATTGTCTAAATTGAACTAAAATGTAAATAAAATATTAAACATTAGCGCTTAGGTTCCATCCTGTCAACTTCATTTACTGTAGATACATAACAAAAACAAAGTTATTTTTAGATGGAATAACAGTTTACATTTATAAGGTTACAATAAGATTGTTATTATTCAATAATATTTAAATTAGAAAATATAACTAAGTGCAGTTTAACATGGGATTGGTAAGCCTCATGTTAGTGCCAGAATAACTAACAAATTGTTTCATGCTTACGGGCTGTACATCAGTAGGAGCCGCTATTTTGTGTGAGGTTTCAACGATGTGTTGCGCAATTGCAGACGTGTATTCACCATTTGATTTAAAATAGGTGTATAAGATGCAATGGTCTCTCATTCGAGTAATTAACCGTCTGGTCGATCGGCCTACGTAAGTTGATCGACAATTTGTGTATGTATTTGATGGCGACATTGACCGATGTTTCTCTTTAATTGCTGGTAAAGACAAATGTGTTACATTAAATAGCAATCGTAGTTTAGCTGCATTAAATGTGCGGGTTAATGCCGCTTCAACTTTCTTTTGTGCTATTCAGGAAACTGCATCCTCTTAAATGAGGTGCTCTGATAGACTGCTTTCTTTTGTGATTTGAAATATGTATGTTTCTGTTGATTTCCCCTTTTTATAATTGATTAAATTAATTGCCAAGGATAGCCGCTAGAAATTATATTTTTTATTGCTTTATTAAATTCGTTTTCTATTGTGTATGGTCTAACCAACCTGACGATTCTTGAAAAGAAGTCACGAACTGTCGATAATTTATATTTAACTGTTGAATTTTTTGCGCAGTTCTGTCCTTCTTGTCGTGGATTTGACCGCATTTTTCTATTGCGGGACAATTGATAGCGCTCTTAGGTCGGTAAAATCTTGAATTTTGTACATTTTCAGCTGCTCTGATTATTGGCCTTGACTGATGGGTTCTCACTTGTCCCTTCTTGTTTAAGCCTTCCATCAGCTGATTATCTGAAAATGACGTTGGAACAAGATTTTCCTCTCTTTTTCCTAATTTTCGAAACTTAATTTCCAGTTCCATCTTCAGGGTTGACACAATACGCACAGGAATAAAACACAACTTGTGGCGAATGTGATATCCTCTTTCAAGACAGATATATTTATATTTATTTTAATTCCAAAAGTATTTTTAAATTGTCTTCCTAATATACCTGGTCTCCTTCATATTGAAATGGCACAAAACTGTCTTAATGCAAATGCTGTGCAGACCAGGTGTGCTTATGGCAAAGTGTTCTATTTAATTTACCATTAGTATCTTTCTTTATTAGTAGACCTAAGAAAGACAGACAATCAAAATTTCCTTGCTCTGATGGGAAATCGATATTTTTATGCACGTATTTGAAACATTGAAGCAATGTTCGTGATTGCGACCTACTCTTCAGCACAAGGAAAAAAATATCCATGTACTGTATACACTGAACAAAATTACTTTTTTCACTCCTTAATGATGTGTTCTCTTAATGGTCTATGAAAATTTAAATTTATTTAATAACATTTTTAAGGCAGACGGTCGTCAACATGGAGCCTATTTGTTATAGCATTTTCCTTCAATTTCTAGTTGTCTACACACCATTGGCTATACCGAAACAGACACCATGATTTAAGTGGAAGTATCGGTAAATTTATTTATCGTTGCTAAATTTATATATATATATATACATATATATATATATATGTATATATATATATATATATATGTGTGTGTGTTTGTTTATTAGAATAAAGCTAAACATTGCATAATCAAGTAGAACGGTTTCTTGCATATTTGACACTCATGAAGTACTATCCTGAAAGACTAAAGCCTTGGCTATAAGTTCGGCGTATTTAATTTAGATACGCGCATTTCATCGACCACGCCAGTCTGGCTGCGCTATGCATGAACTGTTGGTTTGATGCAAAATTACGCTTTTTTTAGCAGTATTTCGGATTTGAATTCGTCCTGGCGTAAATATAGACCTAATGTTTCAACGGATCACCGTATATATTACATTATGGAGGCGATTGTTAATGCCACTTGTGAATGTGATGTAACACCAAAGTTTAACTGCAGGTTCTATATATATATATACTATATATATATATATATATATATATTATATATACATTATGAATTAAATGTTAGCTTCTGAATAGCTTAAGCAGTTTATCAAGAAGATCGGTTTCGGCCTTATTCGACGGCCATAAATTTCTTACTGGGGTTTACGCGACCAAAACTCGAACTGTCCCATTTATACTTTAGTGTTTTTAAACTTGACTACTGTGCAACTCAAGTCATACACCACAGTTAATCTTAGATTATATGCCAATTTATGTTATTCATCATTATTCTCTTTAGGTGGAGCCAATTATAATGCCTTGCGAATTAAATTCCCAAATAGTTATCAACAAGCAATATAGATATAACAGACACCAATCTATCTGAGTAACTTTTATTGAATTAATTTAACTATGAGAAGATATTACTGCACATGTTTCCAATAAAAACTAAAATTTGCATAAAATTGAAAGTGAGGTTCATGAGTTGAACAAGTTTCGTCTGGGTTCGGTGCTCATAATTTACTTTCGAGAATTGTCGCCACAGAGATTCGAAATGCAGCTATATGCTATTTTAGTTGCACACAAATTTATGTTGTTTGTAGGGTCTTTCCTTGAGGTTGAGCTTATTTTTGGATGCATCATACGTAAATTTCTAACAAGCAATCCCCAATCTGTTCATTCAGAACAAATATCATGCCACCTGCTGAACGATGTTGAATTAAAATATAATGACCCAATTTTATTGTAAATATGTAAAATTAACATAGTATATGATTACAAATTTAATCCAAAGAGAAGTTTTGTTTTTCCTTTACATTGGAGTCATCAAGTATATGTCTGCATTGCGTGAATGGATTCGAGCTCGGACACATTTGATTTACAATTATGCAAATCATCAGCTGCGTTACAAAAGCCACGCACTGCATTCTATTTCAAGTTATGTACCAACTGATGTTTTTTGGCAGTCGGTTCTTCAGATGAAACCTATTGGCCTATAT
This sequence comes from Eudiplozoon nipponicum, assembly GCA_029291075.1. Lineage (NCBI taxonomy): Eukaryota > Metazoa > Platyhelminthes > Monogenea > Mazocraeidea > Diplozoidae > Eudiplozoon > Eudiplozoon nipponicum. The sequence goes on along the minus strand of JAQBSW010009933.1, from coordinate 3,495 downwards.
GTTGCCTTACAACTCACGTTAACCAAAGTCAATCTTTCCATTCAGAATATTTACCAATCCTTCAATGGAAATGATGTTGAATGAAACTTTTTAAACAGTTTTTTTTAATTTACTCAATATATGTACTGTTTTTATGACCAATACATTGCATAAGATTGTAAGTGTACGCTATCAAGTAGACCACTTTCAAACTTAATGTTAACTATCAAGTACGTATCAGAATATAACAGTTAAATACTGATTGTTGTGAAGAACTAATATATATGCAAGTATGTACTAGGTATTGCGAACCTAATAACAAATTAGTTATGTTGTGACCAGAAGGATAAACAAAAAGCAGCATGAACAGAAAGTATAATCTCGTGCACATTCGTTTCGTGCGTACCAGTGACTCATCAGTAGGAGCTGGTATTACGCCCTTTAAGCTCTATAAAGTTGGGTGAGGAATGTGGGATAATAGGACAGTACAATCTCCTACATGAATGATCAAACCTGCAATAGTGAAGCTAACATCATATAAAGTCTTCGACAATGCGACTTCAACGCTAACTCACACTATATATATATATATATATATATATATATATATATATATATATACTATATATATACACCGAGTCTATAAGGATACTAACACTGTGGCTATTGTTTCAGTAACCGATACCAATATTATAGTACCGATAATGTACATGATACTAAAATGATGGATATAAATATATGCTATAGTTCACCGAAATCGATCAAGGCCAGAGTGTATAGATTTACTGGAGTAACAGGTGTTCAGAAATAGTTGTAGTTCTCAATTTCGGTGAACTATAGCATGCATTATTATCCATCATGTTAGAACCATGTACCTTTTCGGTACTATAATGTTGGTATCGGTTTCTGACACAATAATCAAAGTGTTAGTATCCTTTACGAGGAGGAGCTCTGGTATATATATATATATATATATATATATATATATATATATATATATATATGCTATATATATATATATACTCAACTTATGAGTTGGCGTTGAGAGTCGCAGTGTCTGAAGACATATGATATTAGCTTCACTAATACTGATTTACTCTTACGTCTGGGAGATTGTACCATTTAATATCCCATTTTAATCCAAACATAGAGGAGTAAACGTAATAATAATCGACTCCCTACTGATGAGTCGCCAGTAGTAGCACGTAACGAATATTACTGTAGGACCATGCTTTCCATTCATCGCACTGTCTAGGCACGGCCATCATGCAGTGCTAGTACTAGGATGTAACCTGTCTATACTTACTTATCAGAATGCCATGACCGAGGCTCAAAGTATGCCAAATTTGTTTGCAAATTCAACATTTATTCGACCGAGAAACCCCAGGCGCGCTATTCTTCTTTTTTAAGATACTTTATTTTTAAAGTAATATTTCCTTCAGGTGAAGCCTACTTGGCGTAACTTTCGACACGTTCGCGGAGATTCAATATTTGAAGCTCGCACTGCACAACCATTCAAGATATATAATCAATAGTAGTTTGAATTACCGCAGTTGGTATTTGGATACTGTTTATTTGCTGCAGATTCATGCATTTCATATTCAACACAATAAAGTTGGCGTATGGTATGCAATATTCAGTTTTATACTAAATTATAGCTTCTTATCTTTCGTTTACGGAAATAATTTTAGACACCGTTTTCCAAATTTATTTAACATTAGCTGATATTGATAGTTCATTGTTAGACTGCCACCAGGACAAACGGAAATTTGATTCATCATACTAACCACTGTAAATGAGGTACGATCTTATCTTCGTTGACTGACGACGTTTCGGAACAGAATTTACCTTTCCAATATCAGGTCACTAATCACACACACATTCACAAGCTCACAATAGCCGATTTAAGCAAATGTGGTAACCACGTTCCGAAACAGATCTGTTTATATTTTATTTTTCCACTCACTAATAGTTTGTGAGTATTGTGGTTATTGGCCTGATGTCGGAACGAGAAATTCTGTTCCGAAACTTCGCCAGTCAACGAAGATTAGATCGTAGTTTATTTGCAGTGGCTAGTATGAACGATGTTGAAGCCTACGAAGGTAAGGGACGGATAACCATCCAGTCACACCAATAACGAACTCGATGCGTACTTGGAAATGGGGATCAATTGGATCTTTGCGAAACTGATAGTGCAAAGCGACAACTCACGATCGCTAATCGTGGAAATTCGCTAGGTGTCGTCCGCGCTAACCGATACAGATTCCTTTTAGCGAAGACTATATATATATATATATATATATATATATATATATATATATATATATATATATATTCTACAGAGTTCGGAATTTAACGGTCGCGAATTTCGATGGTAATAATTATTCGTTCCCATCAGAAATGAAGAAAGCATATTCTAAAATGTAAGAGCATTCTAAGTAAAGTGGTAATATGACAGATGCATAAAATGAAAAATTTGCAATTTCGGCTGTGATGATATTATATAAATAGTACCTGTTAAGTATTTCACAGAAAACATCCTGCGTTGGAGATAATTCACAGACAAACAAAAATGTGTCTAGTACTCTGGAATTATTGATCTTGTCGACAATCACTTGGTAGATGTAGCGATGAAACATGAGATGTAACTAGCATTTAAAAAACTGTTGATTTTCTACATTTTTTACTTTAATGCTTCTAACGAAAATTATTAACTTGTGTTAAAGAGAATTCGATATGCTTAATTTTGCTCCGTACAAATTCGATTGTCACTAAGCGGGCTAGTAGACAAAAAATATGCTACAAGGTGAAAAAAAATTAAAAATTAATTTGAAATGTTAAAATGTTTGCTTTATTTTGTTGTCGTGAAACTTCTTCAGGTTGCTACTATTTTAATTAACTTTTTAGTCCTTGCACGAACTGATCCGATTAAGGCGTACACCAAAATCCTGATTAATGCAATGAAAGGAATCGGAACAGATGACCAATTATTGATGCAGATTTTCATAAGCCGATCTGAGGTAAAACATTTATTGGTGAGAAATAAAATAATGCACGCGCTAAATGTAGTGGCCAAGGACTATTGGAAAAAGAAAAGGCGTCTCATTATCCTAACGTCCACTTGTCCATCTACTTTGTCTTTTGCCACATTTACTTCCACCATCGGAATACGACGAAAATGACTTCCATCAAGATACCCCGAAAAAGAATTAGGAAATTTGAAATTATGTATAATTATTATTTTTTTTAAATATTTCAATAAGTAGAAACCATGTAAGATATGAAGAATACAACGGTTAACGAGAAACGCAATCTGATATAATGCGTTAAGACTGGACATAACATGATGATATGAGACATGATTTGATGTGATGTGATGTGATGTGATGTGATGTGATGTGATGTGATGTGATGTGATGATGATGTGATGTGATGTGATGTGATGTGATGTGATGTGATGTGATGTGATGTGATGTGATGTGATGTGATGTGTTGTGATGTGATGTGATGTGATAT